>JARHVA010005327.1:0-132500 GCA_037957365.1 Torreya grandis
AGAATGCTTAAAATGTACTTATATTCCATATCTTTAAGTTCTGAACCTATACCTATTTTCTTAATCCCTGGACACTAATGTTTGAGATGAATAATAAACATTGACACTACTATCATGTCCTAACACAAGTGTCCAGTGGCTTAAAGCCATCTAATTTACAACATAAATGTATCTTAATGGTCAACCTAAGTGATTTAATATGAATCATTACTCCAAAATAATTGGTATAAAATACAATATCAACCCTCATTCATTTCTCACCTAAAAACACAGGAAAAATACTAAGTATTCTTACCAAAGAACATTCAAAGAGAATTTGATTAAATAAATATTCCCTATTTCTATACCAGTTATCACTACAACACATCTATAGGTCTGAATTAATAAAGGAGTAAACAAAAATCTTTATTGGCAAAGTTACAAAGCAGGTCATTATTGTACTTGATTTGCACATATTACATGATTCACACACAAGACAATATGTAGGGGATAAATATATGAGTTTGAGGCCCTCTTTTAAAATATTATATATATAGGAAACACTTTCTAATAATAGGGTATTTGGGGCCATCTAGACACCATGTTCTCACTAACCCATTTTCCTGCAAGGTCATTATGAAGAAGGAAAACTAGGGTTTTGTCATTTCATAAGGAATGAATATCTTTGACCTAGATCTGAATGCACCAGAGAAAAGGTGAAAAAAACCCAGAAGCATCTAGGTGTTCACATCCTATTCAAACAAATATTTTTTACATGACACTAGATTCTAACCTAGATATTAGTGTCGATGCAACCATCCCAAGATGATGTTACTATCTAGAGTTTTAGAAGTGTTAGATCCAAAATCTGATGACTATTTTAGAAGCTCCTTCCAACCTATTTTTCTCCCTTTTCCAAATACAAAATTGATTTAACATCATAAAAAGTTAAGTATATCACTTCTTTGTCATTTATATATCTATCACAATTGTAATTTCTATATTTAGACTATCTCAACATAATAAATTTAATGTATTATTATATCTGAGTTTAGCATCTTAATTGGCCCACTATATATTTTATTATCACCCTTGTGCCATTTCATTTATATATACCCCTTTAATCCAAATATAAGGTTAATGATAATATCACCTTAGACCAAAGAAATTATGGTTAAACACATCTTTTTTTAAAGCCAATATATGTAAGATGACACTTCTTCAACATGTTGGGTATGATAGACAACATTTGGGTAATATTACAGGGCCTTAATACTATATTAGGTCCATTAGGATACTAGACACACTTAAAAAAATACATTTCATTATATTTCATGTTGACCCTACATTGGATGAATGCAATGCAAAATTAGGTAGATCATGGATGAGAGCCTTGGGGGAAACATTGGTTAGAGATAATGACTATGTTACATTTTATCATGAAAGTGAAATGGTTTTTTTATCAAGAGAAGATAAAACCATAAAACAAGAGGAAAACAAAGAAAATATTTATTTAGTTACCATTCTAATAAAGATAACTAGCACCATCATTGCAAAGGTACATGATACATTTTCTAATTCTGATACGTATACATCTAACACATTTTGTTTAAGAAAACTCATACATTAAAAACTTCTCATAGATTTTTATGATTCTCACCATGATGAGATCATTGGTTAACTTGTTGAATTCTCAAATATTCTAAAAATATCACAAACATTCAAATAATTCAAAAAATATAAAAATGATTATACATAACTTCTTGACTGTTACATCATATTCTTATATTTTCTTGCACATTTGAGATATTTAACCTTTATTATAAGCCATTATCTCTTATTGACATTTTGGCCTCTTGCCTCTTCTTTTCCATTGTCTAGATCTAAAAAATTTAAAATCAATGATATTTTTTCCACATAAAACCATTTATCTCTTCGTATTAACAATCTACATTAATAAATATGTCATTTTACATCAAGGAAAACATCAATCAGTTATGAACAAGAATGATTACCACTATTGTCCTAGTTGGTTGACCTAGTCTTATGCTAGTTTTCACCTTAAAATCATAGTTTGATCACATAGAGTCTTGATTCTTGTAATTAAAAAAAAATAGTTAATTTTAGTATGTAAATTAGTGTTTATATATTGACAAGTGTACATTTGTTGAAATGAGGATGTAAAATTAATCTTCTGCATACTCTTTTTAATCTCCTATATATTCATCAAAATTAAAACTCACATAAAATGGGGGAATCTTGCTAATACAAGTCCATACAATCACTTTTATTGTTTTTTTCACATTGACACATGACATATATTTTTTAGATCTCTCTTCTTTTATTATACTATCAAAACTTTACTTATCACTAGTTTTTAATTGAAAAATTGAAAAATAAAAAAAATCATATATTTCAAAATTTAAAAACATTCAAAATATTCTAAAATATCCAAAAGTAGGATTGAAACATGATTAGACATTTATTTTACATCATTTTATTTTAGTATTTATTTCATGAACAAAAGATAATACTTTCTATTTATTGCATGTGCATTTGACTAGGATTCATGAGCATTATGTAGGACATAAAATATTTTACATTAACTAAGATTTTGGACTTTCCTTTACCCAATAGATTTGCTAAATTAGGGGTATATTATCTACAAGTGATAATATGCATAGGTGTTATCATTCTATGACTCCTATACTATTGAGTTTTATACTATTTATAAATGTCTTGCTACTGTGTACATGGGTATGCTATTTTATAAGATATGATTACATTCCATATGCATGGTTTAGACTACATTTGTAATTTTACATTTCATTTATGTTATTACTTGTACATGGTAGATTAGATCTTGCTTATATATTATGTATGGACCTTGGCACTTGTGTAAAAAAATTGTTTAAACATTTTTATGAGATCTTGTGTGGTATGTGCAACATTTATCATGTCATTTGATTTTATCCCTTATCCTTATGTTGTATTCAACATTTGAATGTGCCCCTTACTTGTGACATTATGCATGTATTTGGTGTGTGGTTTTTGGCTTTATGTCTAAAATATTTCATTTTTTTATATTTGAACATGTCCGTTGTATGAGGAACTTGGCCTTATCTTTTGGAATTACTATCATTGTGCTTGTATATTTATTGATCTTGTTAAGTTTTATGAGTGATATGATCCATATCATGCACTACTAACACAAAATATACTAAATCTACATTTTATTAATATGAGTTTTATTAACACATTTATATAGGCCTTGCCTAATATGCTACATACAAAATTGAAATGATATAAAATATTAAAATGATAACATAATTTTCACATATGCTACATTATTTAATGATTACGTCTTATTAAAAATGTTGTAGTTAACTTATTTTTTGAGATGAGTGACTTTCAAGATAAATTTTCTCACCTCAAAAGGGGAATATTCAATGGACTTTTCATACATAAGATAAAATATTTTAAGAGTAAAATTTAGTTTTGGTATATAATACAACTTCAAAAGTTACAAAATTACTCAAAATTTAGTCATTAACACATATTATGAGGGCACATTCCATGCATATGCACTCACATTTTAGGATTAAAAATTAACATATTTTCAAGTGCATGATATAGATTTATGCATAAGTTTCAAACATAATTTACAATTGGCATCTACATTTAGTTACAATTTCTATTGTTATAGTGGGGACATGATATAAATTCATGCACACCATGCTATTTTTTAAAATTTCAAAATATTTTTTGTTAAGCTATGGACATGATAGGAGCATGGGTGTATTCTATTCTCTTTTGATCATGCATCTAGAAATAAAGTTTCAATTATGTTAGGAATATAGAACACAAAGAAATATTACTGAATTAAAGATATAAATAAAATATAGAAAACATAACACAATAGTGACATAGATTTAATGTGGTTCACCCAATATGGGCTATGCCCACATAGAAATAACCAATATTTATTATTATTTAGTCCAACAAATGAAGGAAAAAACTTTCAATACAACCATTATAATATCCTCTTCATTTACCTACAATGTGCTACTGCAATTACAATACTCTCATATTAAAAGGAGGGTTACATATAGGGCAAAAATGCAAAAACATAGTTTTACCATTAGATATACAACCTAATAGTGAATGGCCCAGATTTACTATGAAATTACAATATTTTACAATGTATTTTTAACAAAATTTTGCTTCGAGGATGATTCCCCTAAACCCTTACCAGAAGGGATATTCCAAGTATATTATTTCTCTCTCAGACCCCCATGGAGACCATCGTGGGGGGGGGGGGGGGGGGGAGCGGGGGCAGGGGCGGGAGGGGGGAGAATACCCCCCACACCCCCTATCAAGAATTGGGCCTTATAATAAGATTAGGTTCCACCATCTAAAAAATTGAATAAATAAGCCATATGTAGTGGCTAATTCAATTTAAGTTCATAATGAATAACTTAGAGTATCAATTCCCTCTATCATTATGTATGTAAATCCATTTTGTATCTTAACCCATTTCACATTTTGGGGTTACAAAGACCAATTAATTTAAATTGAGGTTTATACATCCCTCAATGAGTGTTATTTTTATTTTATAAGTGAAAATTCAATTTGGGGTTTAATCACCCTCAAAATTTCCTGTGGTTCAACTAAAGAACTGATCTTCTCAAATTGCTTAATGGAAAACGCCAAATTATCCAATATTTCAAGGAAACATCATATTCAATCAAAGTAAAAATAACAACATTGTTTTTACACATACAAGGCATTTTGCTCCATTACTCTCATTTCAAATTCAAACATTTTAAAATTTCAAATTCAAACATTTTTAAATATCAAATTCAAACATTTTCAGATTTCAAATTTAAGCATTTTTAAATTTCAAACTCAAGCATTTTCAAATTTCATATTCAAGCTTTTTCAGATTTTAGTTTTCAAAAAGACAAAGTAACTTCTTCATGGGTTTTGTAGGGTTTTCCAAATAATATTATGTGTTACATGATTGGATTACTAGATCCAAGATAAAGTGTGTCTTACACACCATGATATATCTTTCCTTTAGTCTAGTATCAATTTAATTTCTAGACTAAAGGGGGGAAATATAATAACCTAAAATTGGTCACAAATACTTGATCATGTTAGTTTTATCCCTTTTATCATTAATTAACTTAAACACTTAATTAATACCTATTTTTCCACTTTACTCTATCTTAAACACATAGGAGGCTTATTTATTTTACAAATAGTCATTTTTCACTTATAGAAAGGTTTTAATAACTAAAAATGTCCTTAATTATTTGTATGCCCAAACCCAAATAAAAAATTTCACACGTTTCCTTAAGGAACAACAACGTCTTATAGGGATAATTGTGGGAGGTGTTTCTATCTTAAGGTATTTAATAGTTAGATTTTGAAATTAAACCATCCCTTATAATGTATTATGTATTTTTAGGGTTCTTAAATGTGTTTTTCCATTTTGGATTTCTATAAAGATACACTCAAGTCACTTATTATACTACATAAGTGTATTTACATTTTTTCATACTAAGAAATTTTTGCATATTCTTCCTAATTCTCATTTTAAACATTTCAAGCAGTCCTTAGCCAAGTCACAAGCCTATTTTATCCAACCATAATCAAAGCATGATCAAATATTTAAGTCAATTCTACATGTATTCATATATTAAAATGAACATAATTTCACAAATCACTTTAAGTTGGAGAACTACATGGAATTAATTTCCTTCCTAGGAGTTTTAAATATGTACATAATATTCAATCATTATGAGGGTGATTAGGGTTAGCTCAATCCATTACACTCCCCTCCCTTTCTATTTGTAAGTTTTAATTGTTGTAATCTATATTATGGTTTCAATTTTTCAAAAGTTATTTATAATTCTTTCACACATTTATGATAGTCAAATCTATGTAGAAAAAATTATTAGATTATTGCAAGTGATCATGCCTTATTTTCTTATTTTTAGAAAAAATACAGGGTCAGCCAAGTAGGATGATAGTGGGATTCAATCATGTATTTTTCCATTGATTCCATCTATTGGCCATTTTGGCCCACATATCGAGATTCTACCTAGATGTAGTGAAATGTCATAAAGATCAAAAATGGAACAAAAGCTGAGCAAGTTCTAAATGGAATGAGAGGACCTAAGGGATCATGCAACTTACAAAGATTTATAAACACTTTAATTCCACTTAAAGTGTAATTTGTCAATATTTAAGGATATGAATAGAGTTACATTGACCCCATGATGTGTTAAGAGTAATTGGAATGATTATGGGAGTACATGGCATTCATTTAGTTCTTTATTGTGTTCATCTTGACATTTTTGGTATAGTGGCAGAAATTTTGAGTTGGCAGTTTGCTAGTGTTATATCTTGCATGTGTGGATGTCTCAAGAGTAGAAATGGTCATATGGGTCTATTCACATTAGTCCTATGAAAATATTCACCAAGTTTCAAGTCATCTAACTAAGTTTAGTATAATATATTAAGACTTAAAGCTGGCCTCTCATAGAATTCACTAAGTTTCCATACTTAGCCAATTTGCAAAGAAGCTCAAATAGAGCTGACTAAGTAGTTTGATAATGCTATATATTACATATGTGATAGTCTCAAGAGAAAATGGTCACATGGGTTTATTCATATTAGTCCCTAGTTATAATGTGTTATGTTTTAGGCCATGTATCTAAGTACAATAGATGTTATGCATGTTCAAAGTTGGCTCCTTAGATAGAATTCACTAAGTTTCCATACTTAGCTATTTTTGACTAGATCATCACTAGGAATCACATAGGAAAAAATAGAATAGATAACTTGTGTATTATATGTCTTCACTCAAGAGTCTCACATGACCAATAGATCATGCATAATCATACTTATACATGCTAAGATCGTCCTAACAAAATATCACATCTATGTGAGCTTTCTAGATCAAGTTATAAATCTTCAAATTTGGTCAAATAATGGGATATGTTCATGTAGACATCAAATTTAAGCCACTATAAAAATCCATTGAAGTATAAATTTAATGGTCTATAGGATGTCAAATACATTATAGGGATGCCAAATGATATTCACACTAATGTCACATGTAAATTGAGCAAAACAAATCCATTTGATCTTAAATTTGATGGTCATGTGAACATCAATGATGGTTGTGTGAACATTATTTAATGGGAATGAAGATGCTAGTTTTAAGATCATGAAGTACCTATTAGATTTCAAATAGTGGGTCCCATTTGATCTAATAGTCTATGTTACATCATACATCTTGATCTAATGGTGTGATAAAAGTTTAAAGGGTCAAAGAGCTCAAGAGATTGACATGTGGCATAAGTGCATGAGGTAGGTAGAATGATAATGGATCTTGAAATCAAATGTAGGGATGCTATGTGGTGTAATATAGGATAGAGTTGATAGGTCAAGGGAAATATCAATGGATCTCACTTGATAGTACTAAGTAGGATCAACAATGCAATATTAGTCAGTGAGTCAAGGATCTAGATCAGATATTGAAGACTAATGAAACTAAAGGTCAAAAAGGCAAGGCTAATTTTTCATAGAAGTAAACATAGGTATTATAGGGTCATCCTATCACCATTAAATCTCATTTTAATGTGATGAAAAGGATACATCCATCTAGTAAAGTATAAAGAACATAAAGGGACCACCATGAGGATAAATATGGGCCTTTGGCTCATAAGTTTATGTCATAAAGGAATCTTTCTCTGAATGTGTTCACCATTATTAAAAGGAGCTAACATTTCAAAGGGTGCTATGAAGGAATACAAGTGGACCCCAAGATTTCATCTTCAAGATCAATTGCATAAAAAGGACCTCTTCTCTTCACTGTACATGCCATGATGAACCAATTAGGAGTAATTAACAATAAGATAAGATTCTAATAGACTAGCTTGGTTGTTATAACTGCACAGATGGTGGAACAAAGCTTAGAGCAACTGGTATTCACCATTGTAACAAGAGGGAGCATTAGCATAACTATTTAAGCACTTGAAGTAACCCAAATCCATCAAAATGGTTTGAATGAGATTAATTTATAGAGGTAGTTGCAACAATATTTCAAATGGATTTGAGCTCATTCAATTCCATTTTAAGTGCCAAAACTCCCTCTCTATTATTATTTAGCCTTTAAACTATTAACTTGGATCCCTCTCTTGGGCATTACTAGACTCTACCAATATTGAGCCTTGTAACCTCTTGATATAAATAAGATGACTATTTTAAAATTTCATTATATTAGCCTAGTGTGTTCATGTCAATTTTATTTGTATAAGTGGTAAGGCTTTCTCCCTTGCCAAGTCCTGATCTCACCTAGTTGGTAGATTGTCTAGCTATGTAGGTCATGTTTAGTATTTAATGCCATTTGATTGGAGCCAAAAATGGACATATTGACTAGATTAGTGACTTGAACTAGGCTTCTCCATCACCTCCCTTAGGTTTTTCTCACTTTATGAACCTTTACATAAATTATTGATGCATGGCAGGCATTTGAAGTCATATATCTCATCATTTATTTATATCTCACTAGTGTTTTGGAGGCTCAAATATAAGTGGATGGACAATATTTTATGTGCATCACTACCATTAGTTTAGGATTTCCTTTTCAATTGTCTTTTTCTCCGTTTTCACCAAAACATTATGTAGGTCCTAGTAGGAATGAGCTAAATGATTCATCAGAGGAGCTAGCCTCATAAAAATAATAGAGGTCTAGTCTAAATATAGGAATCCCATAACCTTTATATCATTCACATGTTAGTCTAAGTATGGGTAAAACTTGAACAAATCTGACCTCTATTGGGTGCCATTTGGATATCTAGTTGTTCTAGCATGCATGGTGGGACCCAAATTCAACCAATAGAGTTCAAGCTTGTGGCATATTCATCTTTACAACTAATTTCTAGTACTCCTTTAGCCCCTATCTCAAGGTTAAAGGTACATTATTGTTTATAATTTTAGTTATCTTCATGATTTTCTATAGGCTATGCTAGTTTATAGAGAAGAATTATGTTATTCTTCTCCTTACCATTAGTTTTAGTATGATCCTCATGACCCAAGTTAATACTATCATAATCCATACTAGCCATATGATGATTATACAAATTCTAATCATTAGTATGAAATCTCATACCAGTCTTATAATATCCCTCATGAATCTTGTTATCCTCCTGATCATCCCAATCAAGTCCCTAAATAATCTAACTCAAGCTTTAAAAAGGCTCTGATTGGCTATGAGAAAGATATGATAAGCATAGACACTAGGAAGAGCTATAGTGAGGAGATTTATAAGTAAAAAACTCAAAACATGAGAGCAAATTTTCAATAAGCTAAATAGGTATGTGTAACTTTCATAAGGCAAGGACATTCAAAGTTTAGTTCTAATATTATAGACATTTAAGGTCTAATAGTAAATATTGAAGAGAGGTTAGTGGTTTATGAGAAACCCTAAGGTCCTCCTAATTAATAGTATGTTCCCATAGAACTACCCTTTTCCCTTTATGATAAAAAAACTAATGTTTATCATAGCCTTTAAGAGTCAATCCAAACCTTGCCTAGCTTTCCTACCTAGAAGCCTATGCAGAAGAGGTCTCAGGAAGTTGAAGAATATTGCTATGAGGGGACTAATTTTCAGATTGTAGAGATCATACATGAGCCTGCATCTTTAAGTTTATAGGAAGAGATCCCTAATGATATAGGTCATGATTTTGAGGCTAATATAGCCAAGTAGATCAAGCTTGCAAATTAGCATCTCCAATATTCAATGGAAGCTATATATGTAACACAACAACAAGTTCCTTCTTTCACACCCATGGCTATAAAAATTATAGAAGTAGATGTTCATAAACCCAAGTTCATGACTTGGAATCAAATATAGTATTCTAGGGAGAAAGATAACATTCAAGAATGCTTTAATATGATAAGTTAAAGATCAAACTAGAGATCATTCATCCTCCACTCATTTCTCCACAAAATACAAAGTCCTTTCCCTCATGGAAAGCCATTCAAGAAATAGTGCAATAGAGAGAGGAGGTAAAAGTCATCCTAGAAGAGAAACATCAAGAGAAAAATAAGGTATATATGGTAACATCTTTGGACCTATCTCATCTTGTTGTGTACTTTTAGGGATCTACTATGCCAATCCTAAAGAAGAAGCCTATCCTTTTAGAAGCAATTGAGGAAGTTGTAGCTAAATTAAATGAATATGAAAGAGTATTTCATGATCAAAAGGAGGACATCATCATAGACACAATCAATGTCAATAAAGGGATCATTCAATCTCACAATCTATTCAAGAAAGTGAAGTCAAAGAGGTGGTTACTATGATAAAAGATCAACTGAGAATAGTTGATGAAATTCAAGAGGAAGACACATCAATTATATAAGTTGAAAGGGTTTTACATGAGATTATTGAAAACATAATAGTTTCCATTCCACATGAAGTAGATGAGATCCATGAAGAAGATGAGATGCCATTCTCTACATAAGATGAAGATGAAACAAGTGTTGCTGATCAAGAACCTTCATATGACTCCATCCAAAATGTATAAATATGTTGATAAACATGTTTCAAATGGTAATAATACTAATAATTTCATGTTTTTTTAGTTGATCAAGATGAATAAGCATTTTAGGATGACCTAGAGAGATTTTGTGTAAAGTTTGATAATCCATCTCCACTTCATACAGAAATTGAGGAATGTTATATAATAAGTATTATTATGGCTTTTCATTAAGAAGAAATTAAATAATTTCAGCCAATTTTGGTTACCAACCAAGAAGTTGAAGAATCTAACAAGCCATTACCTCAAATAGATCATAATTAAGACATCAATCCAAGTTTACCAGCTAAATTTCCAATACAACCATTGAATGAGAGTGTGACAAATCAAGGTCAGCCTATGAATAAGGTAGATATATCATTTTTGATGCAAGAAAGAAGAATTTGGGAAGAATATGATTGGATATTAGATCCATAGCTTCAATCAATGTACCTAAGAATGGAGGTTGGAATCCCAACTACATCATCAAGAAGACATGAGCATCCAGTTGCTTTTAGCTATAGAAAAGAACTATCAATAAATGACAAATACATTTCAAGGTTATATGATGCATCAAATAATTTACCATTTAACCCTAAAGGAAAGCTTGTTACTTAGGTTAGTTGTTCTAGATTTGTCTTATTTCAATAAGTGAGTAGCACAAGTAGTATCTACTTCACTTTTCATTATTTTTCTATTTTCCTTAGGTTAGTGGTCCTTACATTGATAGGTTAGTTCCCATTCTATTCTAGTTTCCCTTCAATAAGTGCATTGGGAACTCTATTTTGTTTTTCTCCTTTTGGTCTTTGTATTATTTCAAGAGGATTTTTCAAAGATTGATAGCCAGTGTTAGATCTAGGTTAATATAAAAGTGTTCCACATAGAGACTCCATGCCCAATGGATTGGACTAGGTACATGGCCTGGGTTCTCTTGCACAGATAGGCATGTAACCCCTATGAGTCACCAAATATGTTAGAAATTTTGGCCCACATACCAAGATTCTACCTGAATTGAGTACAACATCATGAAGATCAAAAATGAAATAAGAGCTAAGCAAGTTCTAGATAGAATGAGAGGACCTAAGGGATCATGCAACTTACAAAGCTTTAAAAAAACCTTAAGTCTAATTAAAGTGTAATTTATCAATTTATAAGGACATGAATAGAGTTTTAGAGACCCCATGGGGTATTAAGAGTGCTTGAAATGACTATGGGACTATATGGTATTCATCTGGTTCTTCATTGTGTTCATCTTGACATTTTGGGTCTAATGGTAGACATTCTGAATTGGTAGTTTGTTGGTGTTATATCTCGTATGTGTGGAAATCTCAAGATAAGAATTGGTCATATGGGTCTATTAACATTAGTCCCAAAAATATATACACCAATTTTCAAGTAATCTAATTAAGTTCAATAGAAGATACGAAGACTCAAATTTGGCCTCTTAGACAAAATTTGCTAAGTTTCCATAGTTAGCCAATTTAAAAAGATGTGCAAATAAAGATGAGTAAGTAGTTTGATAATGCTACATCTCACATGTGTGATAGTCTTAATATAAAATGGTCACATGGGTTTATTCATTTTATTCCCTAGTTGTAATGCATTAAGTTTTAATCCATGAATTTAAATACAACATAGGTTATGTATGTTCAAAGTTGGCTTCTCACATAAATTTTTTTAAGTTTTCATACTTAGCCATTTTTTACCAGATCATCATTAGGATGTCGCATAGGATAAAATGGACAAAAAAATATATACATTTAATATCTTTACTAAAGATCCTCATGTAACTAATGGATCACACATAATTGTATTTATACATGTGAGGATCATCCTAAAAAAATTTCACATTTGTGAGAGCTTTGTAGCTCAAGTTATAAATCTTCAAATTTAGTCAAATAATGGGATATGTTCATGTAGATGTCAAATTTAAACCACTAAAAAAATACATTAGATTCTAAATTTAATGATCTATGGGATATCAAATACATCTACAAAGACATCAAATGATGTTCATGCTAACGTCAAGTTTAACTTTGAGCAAAAAAAATCCTTTTGATCTTAAATTTGATGGCCACATAAATGTCAATGATGGTCATGTGAACACCATTTGATGGGAGTGAGGAATCTAATTTTAAAATCATGAAGTATCCATTATATTTCAAATATTAGGTCATAGTTGATCTAACATTCCACATTACACCATACATCTTGATCCAATGATGAGAGAAAATGTCAAAGGGTCAGATAGCTCAAGAGATTAACACATGTCATAAGGGTGTGAAACAAGAAGACTAATGATGGATCCTAAAATAAAATGTAGGGATGATATGTGGTGTGAGTTGGGCCAAATTTGATAGGTCAATGGAAAGATCAATGGCTCTCACTTGATTTTACTAAGTAGGACCAATTGTGCAAGATTGGGTAGTGAGTCAAGGATCTAGATCAGATATCAATGACCAATGAAAATAAAGGTCAAAAATCCAAGACTAGTTTTTTATGGAAGAAAACATAAGTATTATATGGTTATCTTACCAACATTAAATCTCATTTTAATACCAATAAAGGGACCTCACCATGTAGTAAAGTATGAAGAACTAAAGGGACCAGCCATGGGGCTAAATATTGACCTCTAGCTCATAAGTTTGCATCATAGAGGAATCTTTCTCTGATTATATTTACCATTGTTAGAAGGAGGAGCTAACATTTCAAAGGTTAACATGAAGGCATACAAGTGGACCCCAATAGTTCATCTTTAGGACCAACTACATGAAAAATACCTCTTCTCTTCACTATGCATGCCACGATGAACTAGTTAGGAGTAATTAACAACAATACACGATTCTAATAGAATAACCTAGTTGCTGTAATTACATGGATGGTGGAACAAAGCTCAGAGCAACTTTTCTTCACCATTTTATGAAGAGGGATCATCAGTGTAATTATGTAACCACTTGAAGTATACCAAATCAATCAAAAGGGTTTAAATGAGCTTAATTTGTGGAGGAAATTATAACAACATTTCAAATGGCTTTGAGCTCATTTGATTCCATTTTGAGTGCTCAAACTCCCTCTCTCTTGCTCTCCTTTTTCTATAAAGATAGCCTTTGAGTTATTGATTTCAAACCCTCCCTTAGGCATGACTAGGCTCTACCAAGATTGAGCCTTATAACCTCTTGAGATAAATAAGATGTCTATTTTTAGATTTCATTATATTATCCTAGTGTGTTCATGTTAGTTTGATTTGTATAAGTGGTAGAGCTTTCTCCCTTGCCAAGTCCTGACATCACCTATTTGATAGATTGTCTGGTTATGTAGGTCATGTTTAGTGTTTAATGTCATTTTATTGAAGCTAACATTAGATATATTGACTAGATTAGTGCCTTGAAATAGGCCTCTCCAACACCTCCCATTGGTTTTACTCACTTGATGAACCTCTACATGAAATATTGATGCATGATAGGCATTTAGAGTCATAGATCTTGTCATTTATTTCTATCTCACTAGTGTTTTGGAGGATCAAATATGAGTGGATGGAAAATATTTTAAGTGCATCATTACCATTGGTTTAGGATTTATTTTATATTTTTATCTCTTTCCCTTTTCACCCCAACATTTTGTAGGTCCTAGTATAAATGAGTTGAGTGATACATCAGAGGAGCTAGCCTCATTAGAAATCCTATAGGTCTAGTACAAATAAATGCATCCCACAAATTTTAGATCATTCCCCTATTAGTCTAGGTATGGGTCAGACTTGAACAAATCTGACCTCTATTTGGTGCTATTTGGATAGCTAACAAATCATTCAACAACTTCAGTTCCCACTTTTGGGCACTTAAAAATACAATTATTGTTTTCCTATTTCCACTCTATTAGTTAACATTATCAATAATCAGATAAAAATAAATAAGTTTATCATTAATTTGCATAGTTAGTCTTCTTGTAATCATTTTTTCCTTCTTTAATTCAATTATTTACTATAATTATGTTTTTCCAAAGTACATTTCTAGCAATCTGATTTATTATATTCAATTTATCTTAATTAGGGTTAGTTCTCTATTTAATCCAAATTTTGGTAAAACATTTATATACAAAATATTATTTAATTAGGTAAGTAAAATTATTCAAAAGTATTTTTTTTAACAACAAAACAAAGCATAACCAAAATTAATACAAAACATTTTTTAATTAGGTAATCCAAAATATTCAAAAATGTCAATGCACCAAGATACAATCAAACACAACAATTTCTCTGAAAATAAATATTTAATTAGGCACATAAATATTTAACTTCAGCCACATGTAATGATATGATTTCATCATATTCAAAATATTTTGTAATTAGGCAAGTAATAGTATTCAAAATAACCTCAGTGTAGCATAGATCTAATCAAGCAAGTAATAGTATTCAAAAGAACATTGTTACAACAAGATCTAATTGAACATAACAAGTATATCTAAACATGATTTTTGGATAATATGAGAAATATTGAATGTTTTCACTAGAAATTTCATGATTTTACATGTGCAAGATTTTAAATCTAAACAAATCTAGTTGTAAATTATCTAGTTTCCAATCAACATGTCAAGCTTAGTAATCCACTAACAATGTTACACTCTTTTGTATTTATACTGAATGTTCAAAGAATTATGAAAGGAATAACTACAAATCAATTTTTTTTTTAATATGTCAAAAAGGGTTAAATCTCAAGTAATAAATAGTAAAAAAATATGACAAATTCAATTACAAATCAAGACCTTTCAACTAAAGGAAAAAATTAATATAAAAGAAGAGAATATTTGAAGACTTGAGTAGTCCTCTAGAATTATAATTAGCCCTTGATATGTTATTAATATGGATGATCAAATCATTTCCTAACTTCATAGTGTCTTAAGTTCCCAATACAGAGGGAGGATAGTTTTCTTGATCTAATTTCTATTTTGGGGAATTGGAAAACATTTCTAAAATATGCATTTAAGTTCTAAATCTGATGTTGATTCAAGTTTCCACATTTCTTGAGTTTGAGAGAGGTGGCCTTTTAGGGTTATTCTTACTTCCTAATAAATACTTGAGTGCCATTTTAAAGTTATTTCCCTGATTCACTAATTCCCCTATCTGAGAAGGTGGGAGAGTTGCCAAATCCCCTAAGGTAAATATTTCACCTTTTTTTTCATTGTCTTCTTCTTCTATATCAACATATTCTTATTATTTTTATTTTGGGAGTGATTCATTACTAATGTCTTCTTTTTCTTCTTCTTATTGGATATAATATGTGTCTTGTTTATCATGGGTGTTATCAATTGTTGAGTTAACAATGTCCTCTAAAGAATCCTTTAACAAGTTAGTGTTAAATTCAACAATATCTTATTCTAAGAGTAATGCATTAAAGTTGTTGATTGATCCTTAATCCTTATATTTCCAAACTTGATTATGAAAATTTTCCTTAATAAGATATTTATGCTTAATGAACCCATCCTGATCTTGTACTTGTTTTGAAGTGAGATATGATAAATTCCTTAAAAAATTACCATGAGAGTGGTGGTTCCTACATCAAAAGGGGACATTTTTATAGTCCATCTCATGAAGACATTCTTTACATTCTAACTTGAATATCATTTCTAATGGAATAACTTTCAACAAGTCCATTTTTAAATAAATTTGAGCATAAACCACTAATAAACCCAATTATCTCAACTTTATTATGCATACATATTCCCTTAATTGATTACCCACATGTTTGAAAGTGTATATTCTCCAAAATTCATAGGAGATCCTATAAAGGTGAATCCATATTGGCATAATGGGCCAATTTGTTGTTTTCAAGTTAAACCCCTCATAGGATTTCAAGAAGAGAACAACTCACCCCATTAACCAAAGTCCTAATCTAAGTCTCTTTGCTTCTTATAATGAAAATTAACTTGAAAAAAAACTTGAGGTAAAATATTTACTTGAGAGACTTCTTTGATCTTCTAATGTTGGTTCAGCCATTTTTGTAAATTGGTCACACTAGGCTAGAAGATAATGAATTTATAGATTAAGGCATGATATTTAAGTTTCTTAATCAATTTTTCCACCTCACAATCATCAATCTCAACTATTGGGATATTTGTTGATGCTAGGATGATTTTTGAGGTTTTTTTTTCAGATTATGACATTCAAACCTAAGTTACTAGCCTTTTTTTCCTCATTTGTAATTAGATGATTGCCCTTATTCGATCAATATTGTGATCCATATTATTCCCTAATATTCTCCACCATTTTTTTCATCACATTATGTTCATACTATAGGGAATGTACATGCCTTTGATATGTTGCTCTAAGTATCCACAACCATCACCCTCTAAAACCTTGAATAGAGGTCTTGAATGAAGTTCATTTGTTGTACCCTAATCGCTCATTATTTTCCCACTTAATTCCCTATGGAAATCAAAAATTTTTAGTCAATCAAATAATTCTTAATTTATCCTCTAGCATTTTTTATTTCAAATTCAATATATCCTCTATCATTATCATTTCAAACTAATATGAATGAAAATATCTAATTTCTAATTAAATATTAAATATTGACATATGTATAAATGGAAATATCCAACCAATAGTCAAAATTATAGGCAACAACAATAAAATAATTTGAAAAAAATATCCAATTTCTAATTAACATTCTATTCATAGATGTGTTAACATTGTAGGTAAATGGTAAAATAATTAGAAAAAAATCCAATTGTTAATTAACATTCTAGTTGATGAGGGTCATTATGTCTTCCTCATTTAGATAAATGTGTCATGTCAATCTAGGTGGTGTATAATAATAGTCAATAGTAGGGTATTCTAAATGATGACTAATAACTATTTGTTTGAGGTGTTTTGTTGATCATCTACTTCTAAGTTTTAATATACATGCTTGAATTGGTATCTAATATATGACTTGTGAAATCAAACACACTTACTAAATTTAAAGTAATTAGAAAGGAAACAATCTTACTAGAATTGGAATTGAATGAAAGTAAACACATGTTTAGTCTATTTATCGAAATGTAAATTATATGAAATGGAAACACATAGCTAATCTATTTTTTATAAAGTGAAATGCTAAAAGTAAGCTTGATTAACCTCCCATTATGAGGAATGATAACTTCATCAAAATCTTGGTGGATAAATTTAGTTTGTTTATGAAAATTGATGCCTCCTCTTGGGGCCTCAAATTTTTTAGAGTTTGTGCTTATGTTTTAGATTAAGGTAAAAATAGTTTTTGAAGGGACCCCAAAACCCTATAATAGAAATAGAAAGATAAAGCAATAATATCCATCAAGAAGAGCATTCCTAAATCCTACTAAAGATCAACATCAAAATCAAGTTTTATAGGGACCTGAAACCACAAACCTAAACCATAAAAAAGAGCCCAGGTTTTATAGAGACCTAGAAACTCAAAATAAGTTTTAAAATCTAAGAACCAAGTTTTAGAACCTATTATAACATCTAGCAAAAGGGACCAGAACAAAAACAATATCAACAAAGAAGACCCTAGTCTTCTAATTCTAGGATCATCTTCACAGCCTCCTTTTCAATCGTAGCAGTATATTGTATGGATATTATAGCTAAAGTAGTAGCATCTTGTAGGGATTTCTTCCTTGAGCTCTGCTTGGTCCTCTTACATGGACCCTCTAAGGATTTTATTTCTTCATTTGCTCATTTTCCAAGGTTAGCTACAACAACACATATACTTGAAGTTACCTACTCCATCTTCATTCTACTTTCCTTGATGAGCCTTCTTAGATTATTCTCATAATCTTTAAGTTTAATTGGAATATCTCTCATTTGCATCTCCAAATTATTGATTTTGGTTTGATCAGCTTCCTGGTTGTGTTGCATTATTTCCACTTTCTTCTTTAGCCCCATTATTTCCTTATACATCCATGAATCAACTTAGAGAATAACATCAGCTTTGAATTTAGCCAAATTCATGAAGGATAGCTTAGTGTACCTCTACCAAGCATCACAAATGTCTTCTGCATTCTCATGTGGAGAGGAATCATCATTTTCAATTTGTTCCTCCCTTTCCATCATTTTCTCATCTTTAGTCTCAATAGGGTCTTCATGCTGGATAGGATCATCCTTTTCTTATTCCCTAATCCCCATAGCATGATTGGAAACTAGAACCATATGTTCCTTATCTCTTATCGAAGTTGGATCATCAAGTAAAATATTTGTGTCTTTAACACTTCCCCACAACATAGTTTGATTATCCTCATGATCAAAATTATTTTGTTCTGTATTTCCCTCAATTGTATCCCCTTCATTTCCTTTCTCACTTTTTTCTTTATTTTCTTGATAATCTTCTAGATTAGAACTGAACTCCCCAATATTCATCCCTTCCTCTTCCTCCAGAACATTCTTCTCAAAACTTTATGTACTTTCCAACTCAAACTCCTCTTCAACAATTTGTTTTTTAGAACTGGAGGGTTTTGGTTTTACTTTTTCTTTCCCCTTAACTTTTTCATCCTTTTTACACTGTGAATCCTTATTTTTGTCAGAATAAGGAATCAAAGCTATGGCATTATTTTTGCAAAAACCCTATATAATAATAATCAATCCTTCATGTAAAATGGGGTGAGACTCCCTCTTTTTATGGGCAAACAAACTTTGAAGCAACAAAAAATATAAATAGAAAGGGAAGTAAATTCTATCTTTATGCCTGAAATGATCAAGAAAGACAAAATGAAATTTATGAACTCTTTTGCTCCTACCATCAAGGATAAAGTACTCATAGATGAAACATAACACATCTCTCCAAATTCTTTTTATCTGCTCCAAATCAAAGAAATCTCCATTCTTCTCTAGTTGCTTCTCCTCTGCATCCATCTTAGGGAATTTTTTGTAGGCCGCATTGGAGATACTGGTCTATTTAGAGAATTTAATACCACCCATGGGAAGCCCGTGACCTCAGAAATGAAGTCCTCAGTAAGCTTCACAGTGACACCATGGAGAGTTACTCTATCATCAACCCAATTTTTAAAGAATGCCATAGTAATGTGGGGTTTAAATCCATGCAACTGCTCCAGATAACTTACCACCTTTCCTTTCTAAAGAATCTTCCATACATCCTATGTAGCCTTCTAATATTCACAATTTTTTGGTTCTTGCTTTCGCGGTTCACCCTTCATATTGCAAAACAAACAATAGTCCAACAATGCCCAAACAATGAAGGTAGAAGAGTTAAAATGGATCCAATTATTTTTTACATGAAATGGAAATCACCTATATGCTGACACATGCGGTAACCACATTACATTCTCATGAATGTACCTTTTCAATGAAGGTAATCTATCCACCATAAGGCCACTCCACTGAATCATTAAATTGCTAATCTAGGCAGATCTTTCCCTCTTTAGAATGAATAGTGTCATAATTAATAAGCGCTTTGAGATCAACATGCTTATATAATGCATCATGCCATCTCACCTTATGCCTCATTTGAAAAACATGAATAGCTATCCAGTCAGCAACCCCATTGGCTTCTCGATATGTATGGGACATGGTCAGTTTTTCAAATTTTTGAATTAAGGCTTTAATTTCCATCACAGTAGCCTCAAGAGACCATGAAATTGAGTTTTTATTATTTAGGATGTTTATTATATTCAAAGAATCACCTTCCAACCATAATTTGGAAAATCCCAACTCAACAGCTAGTTTAATGGTGTAGAGGGCTGCAATAGCTTCAACAATATGACTATTCGACTTACCAATTGGGACAACAATAGCATCAATTACATTTCCCACATGATCTCTCAATACTTGACCACATCCCACTCTTCCTAAATTCCCTTTAGCTGCTCCATCAAAGTTTCCTTTGATCCATCTAGTAGGAGGGACATACCATTTCACAATCGATCTTGGATTATCAATTTTCAAATTAGGCCTTTCAGATCATAGGGGATTATCAAATTGAAAGGTTTGATCAGGATCCCTCTATGATTTAAAATTCTCCTTAATGGCTCTAATAATATTCTGACCAAGCACCCATCTTGGAAGTTCTTTACTTCTGAATATTCTATTGTTTCTTTCTTTCCATATACCCCACCATATATGAGAAAGTGTTAGTTTCCAGAAAAAATGAACATCAGGATTCTTAGAGGGACAACACTAGCTTTTAAAAGAGAGATCCACACTTTTTTGATGTACCCATGTTATACCCCAAAAATTAAGGATCTCAATCCAAACTTGTTGAGTGTAAGAGCAGTTCAAAAACATATGGTCTCTATCTTCAAATCCATTTTTTCATAAAATACGCCTGTTAACCACATTTATTCCTTTTTTCTACAAGTTGTCAAGGGTCAAGATTTTATTTTGAAGCAAATTCCAAAAGAAGATATTAATTTTGGGAATGAGCCCCTTCATCCAGGCATGAGACCACAAAAGTTGATTACCCTTTTCCTTTGAAATAAAGATAGTAGAAACTTTAAATTGTCCACTAGGATCATCATGCCAAATAATCTTATCCTTAAGATAGGGATAAAGAGAGACAACATTGAGAGATAATTAGATGTTGCTGAAGCCTTGATTAACATTAATTAAATTTACCCAGGAATCATTCTACCAATACTGATTAACTAGTATACCATATCTCTACTTACATTGATCAACTAAATCCTTATCTTGAAAATCTTCCATCAAAGGATAATCCTTTAACTAGACATCATCCAAAAATTTTGTGCTTACGTTGATCTTTCCAATCCACTCTCTTTTTTAGTCAAATTGTTTTCCTCATGCAGTTCATGGACTTAGATTCTCAACTATGAAGGCCTCCCTTCAGATGTTTTCACTATCATTAGCTTGGACATAATATTGATACGTGTCCCTATAAGTATCGTAAACATCATTAATAGGTGTGGAAGAGGAAAGAAGTGGGTCCTGACCATGAATTCACATAGTAAAATCATGGAATTTTTTTCACCCCCTTCTCATTACTTGCAAAGTTGGATGTTTTGATGGTTTTCCTAAGGATGAGCTAAATCCTTATTTCCCTCTGATCATTCCTCAACTTAATGAGCTTTCATCTTCCTTTCTTAGGCCTCCTCCAATCCTAGTGGAAGATCCCTCAAAGGATGGTTGGGTCTCCTCTCTTTTGGTTCCTTCTCTAGCTACTATACCTTTAACTTCCCATCCCAAGACTTTTAAAAAATCAACTAATGTGGGAGTATCTTAAAATAAGAAAGGGGATATATTAGAGGTATAACTGCTAAAGGATAAAGTGAAATTTTTGATTAATAATGGTTCTTAATAAATGTTGTAAGATATCCTTTATAATTGAGGGATACAAATGGATTTATTCTATGGATACGTCCTTGAAGGCATACTTGTGATGGCCTAGTTTGATTTCTTTTATCTAGATTCCATTCCTTGTTTGTTCAATGTAAACTTTTCCTTCTATGAGCTTGGTTGAAGTTTTATCAAATTAAATTATAGTTTACCCTATTATCCTTAATACTCATTGCCTGAAGCTTGGTGTCTTGATTATAATTCTTTCCATTTATCCTTATTGTGTGTTCCCCTAGTGGGAGGTTTTTCATGGGTTTGACACTCATCTTATTTTGCCTCATTAATGTTATTTTTCTTTTTGTTTTAGGATCTGGGTCCTAGTGTGTCTAGAGGTGGTTCACAGCTTTGGTCAAAAGCATTTTAACCTATCAAATAAAAAACACTCATTAACACACAATATTACATGTGAAACACATATCACAATACTTTGTATAAGAGAATGGATGACAAACTTTAAGACATAAAAATATGAAATAAACATATAAATATTAATTCCTTAGTTGAGTGGGCCCTTTCTCACCTTCAAAATAGGATTAACATACTCAAATATTTGAAAAAACTTTATGACACCAAATTCACATTACTTAAATAAAATTGTTACATACTAAAAATAGTGATGTTCGAATTATTTAATCATTAATACTCTATTCATCTCTCCATCTATCATCAAAAGTATGTCTTTATATATTACCACATATGTCTTAATATAGAGAAACAAATTAACAAGATCATATTCTAACTAATATCTTATCTTATTCCAAAATAGAAACATAACATCCTTTCCACATTTTAAAGAAAGTTGATGGAAAGTGCTATATTCAATTCCTTTCATGATTCTTGAGCTACTATTATTTGCCATTTACTTGTCAGCCATAATCATCTACCCTTATTCAACTATCAAATCAAAACTTAGTACTTATAATTACTCATAATAAAACTTATATAAATACCATCGCTAAATATATATATATATATATATATATATGTATATATATATATATGTATATATATATATGTACATATATATATATACATATATATATATATACATATACATATATATATATATACATATATACATATATATATATATATGTATATATATATATATATACATTATTAATTTTGGAAAATATATATATGGTCCTTAGATTTGTTCTTAAAAATGGACTAGACTGATTCTTATTAGACATGTATGTGTTACATTAATGCACAATCCTTAGGTGTTCTTTCCAAGCTTTCTATAATTCTTTGGAACCAGTCTAGGCATATTTAAAACCATACTTAACATCTTTAGATCTATACTAGTGAGCTTTGAAGCCAAATTGGTGATCTTCAGAGCTGGTCTTGACTATTTTTTAAGAGTCTTATATTTCCAAAAAAACACTATCTTCAAATGTAGTACATTCTCATGGCTCGTAAATATAAAAATATTATTTTTCCAATATAAATGTTAGAATAAAGTGATTTAATAGGTAGCAACACTTGCACAGAATAACTAAGGTAAGATACTCATTTTGTACTTTGAATTAATAATGAATTCCATTATGCACATATAAATCCATTTCAAAGGAAGACTTTTAGGGGGAAAATGAGGTAATTACTTGGATATAATTAACCATTTTATGGGATCATCATTCACCCCACACTTAACTTATTGTAAGTCCTCTTATAAGCTAAGGTCTCCTCCATTCCCTACTAGAAACAATTTCTCTAAGTTTCTTTCTAAGGTTATAAGTCTCATAATATGTATCCTAGTGCAATTTTATTGGGTTGATGTAACATTTATATAATCTGACCTTAGTATTATATATTTCAAAATGTTCTCCTCCTTGAGTTGTTGTATTATGCCATGGAGACATAGGGTTGAAAATCAATGATGGCCTATACCTCATGACAATCCATTATTTCCCATATGTCTGACCAAACTACTATATCAATTCTATAATAGCTCTGGCTCTCCTAAAACACCATTTGATATTTTTGGGAGAAATGAACTCCATTTTATTCAAGGGGACACTCAATGTATACCACCTCTGATCATAGGTAGTAAGGCCTATACTAAAATAATTTTGATTATCCTTTTCAAAATAATAAATTCACATTCTCAAGATATTGGGATGTTGTTCCCTAACCATTTACTAGAAAATTTTTCTTAGCTTTCGCAGATTAGAGAATTTAGGCCTCATGTAGACCCCAACAATTTTGACTTGAACTAAATATTATTCTATCCTATCCCTCCATGAAATTTGATTTTTCAATGTAGAAGTGAAAGCATTAATCTAAGCTTCACCTATAAGGGGAAATGTGACCTAAGAGAAATTTACACAAATATAATTCACACAAAAAAAATTGTTGCTGAGAGGTACTTACATGATAAGCATCCACATATTATTTGTCATATTATAAGTCATCAGGCAACCCACATGAAATTTTCAAAAGCTTCCATCTATAAAATTATTTTTGTAGATAGAGGTCATACCTAGAAGTAGGTCTTCTAAAATCAAGAAGCTTCTCTCTTCATTCACAGGTTGTATGCAACATGGATTATGCCTTTTTTTTATTTCCTCTCTTCTTCAAGACCACTCTTTAATTTTTTATTTCCTTTCCTAACCTCCCTTAGGGTTTGATAGTTTTTTTCCCAAGTAACCATGATGTCATTATAATATTATTATGTCTACACACCATATCCTACTTGGTTTATAGGTGTTGGTGTCTTTTCTTTCACTTGACATATTTCACTATCTTTACTAAGGGACTAGTTTTTAATTTCTTATAACTCATTTTGTAAAGATAAAATAAATTCTTCCTTACCTTTTAATTTTTTCTATTGAGGAATTATATTTCCTCCACTTGTTGTCTCACAACTACTTCTACTCTTGATAATGCCATGACTTACTACATCTATTCTTCCTCATCATCACTAAAAGGCTAATCCTATTCTTCTATAAATGGAGATTTTCATTTGTCCAACAATGGATTAGATGAAGAGGGTTCAAAGAGATTTGTTACTTCTTCTTCTTCAAATGTAATCTCTTTTGTCATAGATGCAAGCTCCTCTATACCTATGGATGAATCCTCCATAACCCCTTCTTCTACAATCTCCTTTAAGTCTTTTGGAGCTTCAACAAATTGATTTCAATTGAAGATTCTAAAATTTTTTGCAGGACATTGTCTTTTATCAAGATCATCCTTTTAAAAAAGGATGAGTCCTTTTCTTCTCTGAGGTAGAGTTTTTGATGGTGACTCCTCAATTACAGTCTTTTTCATGATTACACTTTTTCTTAAGACCCTAAGATGAGAGTTATATTGAGCTTCCTATTTGTAATATGATATTTACATGATAGGTATTTTTATAGTATTAGGCTCTAGACCTTCCTTAGAGGTAGCTTTAAAATTATTTGTTCTCTACTTCCTCTTCTTTGTTGGTTTTGAAGATGGATTCTTAAGTAAAATTTATTCTCTTATTCTAGCTCTAGGTGTAAGGGAAATTTGTCTTGTAAAAATGCCTCCCATTTAGTGTCTCCATTTGCCTTATTCAATAAATGGTGTTGGTATATCAATTGTATTAACCTATGGTGTCTAATATATATTACACCCTGAATATATTTATCTTCCATAACATGGATGGTACCATATAAAAATTAAGACACATTTAACATCCACTCAAGTTTTTCTCATCCATATGTAAGATATTTCAAAATATTCATAGCATCTCCTCTTAATGATCCATATTTTCCATTACATGTGAAAAACTTGATTACCTAGTAGGCTATAGTATTTCAAGGTTCTAAAGACTCTCTTTCTCAATTCCCTTAGTGACCCCTTGTGAACCGATAAGTAACTCAAGAATGAGATCCAATTTATCATGAAATATTTTAATTAGGTCTTTAAATGAATATTTACCTAATATTTTCATTCATGTTTAAGGAATTGAAAATAGTTGGATGATGATAGAGCTGTTAATTGGAATCTTGGTTCCTTTTACCTTAGAATTCTCCCCTTTTAGGTTTGTGATAAACTCTTCTACTAGTTGCTCATCATATCCATGAAATTTATTGAGAAAATATAACCATTCCAATTATTCAAATACCATAGATACAACTTCATCTTTTAGTAAGATCTCTACTAATTTAGATTTAGATTTAATTTTTCTACTAGTTCTACATAGTGTGTAAAAAATACTTAAGGCTATAGAAAATTCTTGGCAAAAATTTGAGAGTGATGAACAGGGTTTCAAAAATAAGTGAGATTTTAATTAGAAAGAAATAGAGAACACAATTATATTGTGAAATAGAGTGAGGTACAAATTTGAAAAGTCTAAAATTATTTCTTTAGCTCTTGAAATATTTAAGAGTTAAGTTGATTATGAGATTAAACATCTCTGGGCAAAGGAAAAGATTATTTTGGAATGTGGAAAGATTTGAGGTGAGTCAAATTTGTCCTATATTTCCTTCCTTATTCCAATTTTTCTATTATTATTTCCTTTATTTTCCATTATGACCCATCTTTCATGCCACAAACAATCCTTATCATGATGATCCTTGCAAGTACATTTTTTGATGAATACTTTTGAGTGTGTCATCATGTCCCTCTAATGATGTGTTGGATTTTTAAAAAATATGTTTTAACGATATTATACTTTAATCCATTTTGTAAAAAAACCTTTTTTTAAAAACCCTTTTTTATGAAACTCTTCTTTTTTGACATACCCTTATTTGGAATATTCTTGTTTAAAAAGTGATTATTAAATGACACTTTTAAACACAAAATTAATCCTACTCATAGAAAAATAAAATTCATACCTTCAACTACCCATGGTTGTCCTTTTTCCCTAGTTCTATCATATATCTTTGGATGAGAAGCACACATAAGTTAATCTAAATTAATATACAACTCAATTATGAGTACTATTTTTATTGTTTTGTCCCTTGAAAAAAATTTCATTTGTTAGTTTTCAATAATTTCACCCCATTTTATTTATTTATTACTTTTTTTTCTTTTTTTTTGAGGAGGATTATCATTTATTACTTTTCAATCATTTTTATTTAGTAGATTCAAAATTTCATCATTTGGTTATGATGGAAGAAAAAGGTTCTTCCATATAACCAATTTATTTTTGATATTGAATCTGATTGTATAACTCCTCCTTACTATGATGTTAATGATATAACCTCAATATATGCCCATTTATCAAAATTGTCTTCTTATTGTTATCAATTGGTAACAACTTAATAGATCCATTATAAAAAATATTTTAAACTTGGTAAGGACCTAATAATATAGTGTAGAGTTTAGCTTTAAAATGTGGGTACTTTGAATCAAATTATATGACACAATATCCTTATTTGAATTTAATTTACTTGATGGGATAGTCATGCCATGCCTCCTTTTAATATTGAATAATCTTTGTCTGATGCAATGCATCAAGTCTCATATCATTTAGTTTATTCAATTGAAGAATTCTATTTTTTATGCTTTTATCAGGTCCATGCTAACTCCATTAATTATTTTAATGTATATAACTTAAATTTAATTATAAGTAATAGATTTTTCCCATATACTAGTTCATATGGAGAAAATATTGTAGTGGATTTCCATGTTCTATTTTAGTCCTAAACTATTTTAGGTAGTTTGCTTGCCCAATCTTATCTATTGATGTCTACTATCTTGGTCAAGATGTGTTTTAATTATCTATTGTTGACTTAAACTTCACCATTGGATTGAGGTTGGTAAGGTTATTACTTCTTGTGGGTGATATGGTAATGTTTTGTGAAGGCTTTGATTATATTAGATGTATATTGAGGGTTTTGGTCTAAAAATATTACTCCTGGTGCTCCAAAATATTGTAAGGTCTTGTAGTATAATAAATTAACAACCTTTTATTCACCAACAAATGATAATGCCTCAAATTCTACCCATTTAGTAACATAATCAATACATACTAGGATGTACTCATTTCATTGACATGGTGGATCAATGGGACCACTGAATTCTAACCCTCATTTCTCAAAGGGACCTAAAACCACTTGAGGATGGAGGTGGATTTCATTAGACAATGTAGGTTTCTCCATCTTTTGGTAAAGACCACATTGCCAAACATAATATTTCACATTATTGTGAAGTGAAGACCAATAATATCTATCTCTAAGGATATTTTGAATAGTCATTTTGGTTAAATAATTCCCTAATTCTAGATCACCATGGCATGCTCTCAATATGTCATATATCTCATCTTATCATACACACCTATAAAATACCAATTTAGGTCCACATTTGAATAATACACCATTAAACCATGCATAATTAAAACTATTTATGGTCAACTGTTTCATTTGTTTAAGAGTGAAATCATAATAAAACTTTCCTATGGCTACATAATTACCCTTATCATAAAACCATGGAGAGTGAGCTAAAACTATGAATAATTATTCATATGAAAAATTATTATCCATTGGCTCATCTTCACCTAAAACATTTAACCTTGAAAAGAATTCAATAACCTCTTTAGCATTTCTTGGCTTATCAATGACTATTATATCAAATTCTAAGAATAGTGGTAACCATCTAATGATCCTACCTCCTACCACTAGTTTGTTCATCAGATGTCTTATAGATTAATGATATGTAAGATGAATATTTTATATCTAATGATGTAATAACATAATTTATTCATAGCATAAATAATAGCAAATAACTCCTTTTCAGTAGTTATAAAGTTCTTTTATGCAAGAGTTAAATTATTACTTATGTAATAGATAACATAAATATTACATTCTTCATCTTTATACCCAAGAAATAGCCCCATAACATTGTTATAGGAAGATGTGCGTATGTAAAATTATTTCTTCCAATTTGGACCTCTCAATATTGGAGTAAATATTAATTTTTCTTTTATTATCTCAAAAGCCTATTAACAATTTTCATTCCATACAAATTCACTATCCTTGGTCAGTAACGAAAACATAGGTGTAATAATATTACTAAAATCCTAAATAAAATGCATATAATATCATGCATGAATTATAAATATATTGATATTTGTTTTATTTTTAAGTGTAGACAACTATGAAATGACTCCAATCTTTTTAGGGTCAATCAATATTCCTTGGGATAAGATATAATGACCTAGTACAATTCCTTGATCTACCATCATTATATATTTTTCATGACTTAGGGATAACTAATGTTGTTAAAATATAGTCAAAAATTTATATATATTGGTTAATGTGTCATAAAAAGAGTCTTCATGCACTATAAAATTATCCATGTACACTTCAAAACATTCATTGGTAAGATTAGCAAACATAACAAGGATTACCTTCTGAAAGGTGGTTAATGTATTACATAATCCAAAGGGTAAAAATAAGTATGAAAATTTCTCCCAAGGACATGTGAAAGTAGTTTTGTCCTAGTATTCAAGATCTACTCTTATTTTATTATACCCATGGAATCCATCCAAGAAGGAAAAATATTTATTTTCAGCTAGATTGTTTAAGGCCTTTTATATGAAGGGCAATGGAAAATAGTCTGTTATAGTAAATTTGTTAAAGTTTCTATAACCTATAAATATTATATATTTTCCATGTTTTTTAGGTACTATTACTAGTGGTGAAACCCATTTTCTATCTAATAATGGATATATGTATCCTACCTGCAATAGTTTTTCTATTTCAAATTTCACCATATCTCTTAGTGCTAGATTTATTCTTATTTAGGGTTGTCTAATTATTTAATGTTTATAGTGTAGATGTGATGGTTACATACACTTATATGGATTAATTTCATGTCACTATATTCCTAAGGAAAATTTTTATTTTGACTCTTTAATACATTAAATACTTTGGTCTCTTGTTCAATAGTTAACCAACTATTTATGTTTAGCATTTTGCCTAGCTATGTTTCAATATATTTTATCCCTAGATATATTTAATTAAATTATCTAAATTCACTCATTATATATTTCAAATGACAAGTATGAGGTTACAACATGTAGAAGGTGGTTATGTCGTTGAATAGGGACTCTCTTTCTAGAATCACATTTACTAATGGGCAACAAAAAGCTAAAAGAAAAGATTCATGAGTATTTTGTACCCATATAACAACACTCTATTAGATAGGTGTCTAATAATATATTTCATAATTAGTGTCCTCAAGGAGGATTTGATTACCTTATATATATGTTTTGACAATTTCTATCTTTAGTCTAGCGATCTTTGGAGCCAGACAAGGGCATCTCTAGATCTAGATTGTCTCCTTCCATATAACTTATTAAATTTTCCTCTAGCTGATTTGCATGGTTTTTAACTATTTCCATTACCAAATAATAAATAATATTACCATTTTTATTTTGTTCATCTACCTATAAGTGATGAATAATCCAAAGATGATTTTTTAAGTGGATAGAAGGATATTTTCTTTACTTTTAATCTATTAGAGATTATCATATCTCTAAACCTATAATATATGAGTGCTATGATTATGGCTAGCCAAGACCTTCCTAGGATCAATGGATAAGTATTCCCAAGATTCTACCATGACTAAGGCATCTTCTATAACCCTTTCTAGCTTGATAATGGCTTGGTTAGCCATTTATAGGATAGTAATAGTTGGTTGTACCTTGATTAGGGAAAGTGATTTCAATGTATCTAATGGCATGAAATTGATAAAAAAAATCCTAAATCCACTAAAACATTGGATTTTTATTTCTTTATTATAGCTATGGTGATGAATAGACTTTCAAGGTCTCCATATTTTGGTAGAAGCACTTCCATACTAAGAGGTCAATAAGCTTACCATCTACTTTTATGGTTTTGGGATAATATTCTTCTCCATGGATTTTTGACACATAATCCTTAAAAAATTCTACTAATTTTAGGGATGTCTCTGATGACCTAAAATAGTGGTATCTCTATTCTTGATTTCATTAGTTCTTAGACTAAGTCAGATTCAGTTTTATTTATTATTTAATTAAGTTTTTTTAGAAATGGAATTGGTGATGGAGCAGTAGGAGTAATAGTTTCCTAAGGTTTTTCTTTCCCATAAATATCCTTTTTTTCATTAGCTTGCTCATTAAGAAGAATTGAATTTTTATTTTCATTGGGAATTTTTGTGATGGTGAGTTGAGAAAGACTAGTCATTATTTTTATTAAATGTAATGGAAGATTTATATAATATATGGAATTTACTCCCATAGTTTCTTCTTGTTATGTTACATAAATAGGGGTTGTTTATTTATTCTTAAAATTTTCTACTAATTGTGTAAGTAATTGAAATTGATTTACTTGTTCAATTTGTTAAGGTTTACTAGTAGGAACATGCATCAACACTTGTTGGGGTGGAAATGTCTTTTAATGATGAAGTGTTTATTGAGGTACCCATTATTTATTTATGGAATCCATGGTTGTTGGGCTTGTTTTTCTACCCATATATATGGTAATATCCATTCTTATGGAGACCAAGTAGGTAATTCCCATGTTTTTTGATGTTTTGGTCTATAACATGACATCATCTATTGATTGGAAGGAGCTTTAAGAATAAAGTGATTTGAGATTTTATTATAAGAAAAATTGTTACCTTGTCTTTGTATATAGTTATCTCTTATGTTGGTTGGGTAATATGTTTCAATTGATTTTTAAGGAAAAGAATAATGATGAAGTTCTTTGTGTCATGGGTATTTGTATCATAAATACTACATATATTTGTCTTGTCAAGAGGGTAGTCTCGAAGGGCATGTTTAACCTACATTTTGGACAATACATAGTTAAAGGTTTAGTAGTGGTATTATATTTTACTTGAAAACCATCGAATATGGTATTAAATTGAACCAAAATGTCTATTTTAATATTTTAAAACTCCTCCATGTGATGTCCTACATCATTACTCCCTTTACCTATTTATAACTTCTTAATACTAGCCCTTTTTTCTTGAGTATTTCCTACATAATTCAATAGTTCATTGAAACCAAACTTATTTATGTCTCCTTTTCCCATTAGGTTCAAGGATTTACCAACATCATCATCCAATCCTTTCAATAAACTTATTTTACTTAGTTCATTATAAAATTCATATCCACACCTTCTAAGGAAAAATGGAAATGGTCAAGATAGTCTTTTATGTTTTCATCTTCTTTTTATTTTATATATAAGAATTATTATTTTTTATCTTGTACCCTAAAATAATATTGATATTTTTTCAATAATCCATTTTCCATTTCATCCCATGTGTGAATGGATTCTAGTTGTAATCACATAAACCATGTCATAGTTGAATACATGAGTGTTGAAGGAAATAATCTTAACTTTTGACTATCAGACTTATAGTCATAGGTGTAACATAATAGCTTAGATTTAAACAATAATTTGTTAGTATATTCTATTGAAATTCCATTGAAATTGAGAAATATAGATGGGGATATGTTTTTCACTGGAGTATTTTCATCTAGATCTAAGACAATATGATAGGTAAAGGTTCTCCTTACTAGATGATATCTACCTAATCCAAACCTATTTTGTGGATTTACTATGTTTCCAAGTTATTGTCTCCCATTTATTCCCAATATATGTTATAAAATGTTCTCTTTGGAGGTGGTGCATCATCAGAAGTGGTTGAAAGACTACTTTATTGAGATTTATTACTCTAGTTTACAATATTTTTTAGTCTAGATTACTTCTTTTGGAAGGATGCACCTACCTTTAGGGAATGTTCCTAAAGTTAAGGTGAGGCTAATAGTGTTTCCTCAATAGTATAAATGTCTTATAAGGTCTTATAATACACTTTATTCTTGTGATCTATTAGTACTTGTGTTTTGTTTAGGATTATTAGGAATATATCTCCCCTTTGAATCTCTTTGTGTATTGATATATTTATTTTATTTATGGGAAGTATTTATTAATCAATTATTAGTTAATATTTTATACCCTATTGACACCTAGAAAATCCTTGGAAATGCTTCCAAAAACGATGAAGGTCATTGTGTCCTCTTCATTTAGATAAATGTGTCATGTCAATCCAAGTGGTGTTCAATGACATTTAATAACAAGGTATGTCAAATGATGACTAAAAACTATCTATTTGAGGCATTTTGTTGATATACTTCTAATTTATAATCTACATTCTTGAATTGGAATATAATCTATAACTTATGAAATCAAATACACTTACTGAATTGAAATAACTTGGAAGGGAAACACTCTTATTGGAATTGGAATTACATGAAAGTAAACACACTTTTAGTCTATTTTCATAAATGTAAATTACATGAAATGGAATCACACAATTAATTTATTTTTTATCAAGGGAAATGATTTGGAAGGAAAATGCTGGAAGCTTGATTGAAACATACACATTAACACAAAATCTTGTAAGTGAAACACATATCACAATACTTTGCATAAGAGAATGGATGATTTTTTTTTAAGACACATAATAATATGAAATAAACATATAAATACCAAAATAGAACCTACTTCCTTGGTTGAGTGGGCTTTTGTTCACCCTTATAATAGGATCATAATGGTCTTAGATTTGAAGAAATTTTATGAAATCAATTTCTCATTACTTCTAAAAATACTTATGAAACTAAAAATAATAATATTCAGACTATTCAATTTTTAATAATCTATTCATCTTCCCTTATATCATCAAAAGGCGTGTTTATTTATTGCCACATATTATAACAAATTTCTTAAGATAAAGAAACAATATAACAAGATCATATTCTAACTAAGATCTTGTATTATTTCAAAATAATTACATAACTACATCTTTTGCAAATTTTAAAGAAATACAGTGGAAAGTATTGGATTCAATTCCTTGTATGATTTATGATATGTTGTTATTTGAAACTTCCTTATCAACTATATCCATATGGTCTCAATCAACTGGCATATCAAAACATAGTACTCACAATGATTCACAATAGAACTTCTATAAATACCATGGATAAAAAATAGATATTAATATTTTTAGAAATTTTATATATGGTTCTTAGATTTGTTACCAAAAATATACTAGAGTACTTCTTATCAAGCATGTATGTCTTGCATCCATGCACAATCCTCAAGTGTTCTTTTCCAAGATTCACTAAAAAATTTAGAACTAGTATGGGCATCGTGGCATATTTAGAGTTAAATTAATAATATTCAAAGCCAAACTAGTGATCTTCAGATATGGTCTAGATTGGTTCTTAAGAGTCTTCTATTGCTAAAAAATGATGTATTTGATTATAGTACATTATCATGACCTATACATATAAAATTAGTATATTTCACATATAAAAGCTATAAAAAGTGGTTTAAATAAGTAACAATACTTGCATAGAATAACTAAGGTAAAATACTCATTTTCTACTTTGACTTAATAAAGAGTTCTATTATGCACATCTAAATCCACTTTAAAGGAAGACTTTAGGGAAAAAATGAGATAATTACTTGGATATAATGAGCTATTTATAGGCTCATCACTAGTCATATATGTATAAATAAGAATTCTAGTCATAGAGATATAAATGAAAATATCCAATTGGTAGTTAAGAGTGTATGCTAGCATAACAAAGAAATTTAAAAAAAATCAATTATCAATTAAAATTCTAGATATAAGTAATAATGCAATGGAATTCCATATAAGGTTAATTTTGAAAGATATTAATTATACCCAAAACTTTCCTTTTATAAGTTTTTAATGATTCTACGTAGATTTTTAATGATTTTTAGAATGAAAAAAAATCTTTTGACATAATTTTTTTCCATAATTTTGCCATAAATTTTCACTCTAAAATATGTTTTGATTTAAATTTATGTTTTTAAAAATATGTCGAATAGACCTACAACATTTTTTAATACACTTTTGATGAGTCCCTATATTTTTTTGGATTTGAAAAAGAATGAAAAGGAAATTTTTGATGTACACCAATTTGTTAAATTATTTTAAAAATATAAAAAAAATCCATTAGGAATCATCAGGTATATAAAATCAAAGTTATAGGTATATTCAATATATTTATAAGGATATAAATGTTTTTTCAAATTGGAGGTCAGAGTGAAAAATTATGTCAGAATTATGAAATATTTATTTGGGTCAAAAGATTCATTTTATTCTTTTGAATTTTGTTAAAAATCTTTGTAGAATCACAAAAAATATAAAATAAAAGTTTTAGGTCTCTTTAATATCATTCCAATGGTTTAAATAACTCTTAAAATAGTTGTTTTAGAGAAAATTTATTATAAAAGTACATTAAAAATGAGACATTTTGGTCATGGAATAACCTTATAGACTTTTTATGGAATATTTATATAAATATTAAAAATTTATTACTAGCAAACATTGTAGGTAAGCATAATGAAGTAATCCAAGGAAAAAGTTTAATTGTTAATTAACATTATAGTCATTTATAGGAATGCAATTAAATTTTATGTTTGTTAAGTAATTATATGAATATTATAAAATTAATCTATTTATCATGCCATAAAACCTTAATAACTACTTGTAGGAGCAAAACTTTTTACAAATAGAGTAGGATGTTTTGGAAGTTTTATCATATCCTCTTCTTTCCAAATTAAGGATAATTGTGTAAACACCATTTCTATGATCCATTTGTACCTTTCAAATTTTTAACCTTGAGTGACATTTGTGGATACAAACAAATAATCTCCAGGAACACTTTTCTTAACATTATCACAATTCTTAATACAAGTTTCTTTTTTTAATCATAATGCTGTACACCCCAACAAAATAGAGGATGACCATACACATTATCTTCTTTTAGTAATTTTGTTTCAATTTTTTCTGTTGTTTATTATATTAGATGAAGAACAAAATACAATTTGAAATTATGCAAATGTAAAAATTAGAAATGGGTTGCCATTAATTTTAGTTGAATTTGTTCAATGTTTATTTAGAAGGTTTCATTCCTTTTTTAACTAAATCAATGTATTAGCAATTAGCTTAAATTGAGAACAAGCGAGTATTTTTTGGGAGGTACCACAAAAAATAATAATATTAAGATTCAAATGATAATTGATTTTTTTGAGTTTAATAGTGAAATAAAAAGAATTGAAACTAAAAAATTTAACAATAATATTGGTATTTAAATGGAAGTATAATTATTTTAGTTGAAAATATAAAAATCAAATAATTTAATATTTAAGCCTCCAATTATAGTTTATATGAATATATTAAAAATAACATGTATAAAAATAAAACTAGCTATGATAAGATAATAATGAAGGTTTGTCAAGTGGTGATTCATTTATAATAATTGACTAGGATCCAAAAGTATAAACTGATAGTGTTTGATTTGGTGTAATTTTTGTGTCTATCACACCAATTGTATAACATCCTAAAAATTTTTGGGCCTTTAGTCATGTCATCATGTTGTTCGACTGAGACACTTGTCTCTGCTTGATTTAAACTCATTTATAGATCTAATTATTCATTTAAAAATTTACTCGATAACAATGGCTCAATCAATTATAAAAAACAATCATGTAACAAAAATAATTTTATTAATAATGTGAAAATGTAGGACTATTTTATAAGAGTAATCAGTCTTTATTTTGAGTGACTCACCTAGATTTATCATCAGATATTTTTAGTAACTTTTCAACACCATCTCTTAATATATATTCTCAACTATGCATATCACTATTTTTTTTTTAATTTTTTTGTTTATTTAACTACATTTAATCTTCCATAAATAATTATAGAAGGGGATGAGTTTATACTACATCTATCAATCATGCACTTCAAAAAATATGCCGATCTCTCAAACTTAAATGGATGTTTTGATAAAGAATCTATATATCCATTTGGTGCCAAATATCAAAAGGATATGTATGTTACCAATCAATTTATATGCCCACCTCTTTCTAAACCATGTTGTTTGTGTTATGGAAATTATATATGTTAAATCACCGAGAATCCATGAAGCCCACCTTTGTCATTTAAAATTTTGTAACATCCTTCATAAATGATTTCATTCATATATTTAAATTTTCCCATGTAGATGTGAACATATTTATGAAATAATTATGCTTAAAACACTAGGATAAGGAAGATGAAAACATAAATCATTGCACTATAACCAATGTAGGAGAGTAAATATATTATATCACTTTTAATAAATTTCATTACAATTTTATTTATTAGATAAGGTTAAAAGATGGGTTGAGGGTCCTGTGACCATTATTAAGAGATTTAAAAATATATTAAAGGTAAAATATCAAGATAGAAAGAAACAAAACTTAAAAAAAATTAAAATTGTTGTCTTCAGCTAAAAAGATGCCAAAACACCAACAAAAAGACTATAGAAACCTAGACACCAAAAGATAGCTAGTTCAAATATTTGGACTAAAAATAGAGGATTAGTTTGTTGGTTCCCATGTTCTCAATTTTATTTTCTCTACCTATGGTTTGGTTTTTAATTCCTTAAATTGATTACATGACATGCCTCTTCCTCTTTAGCCTTGTAGACTTAAACTCATCCTTCCCCTATTCAAAATCCACCCTAGCTTCATATCCACCTCTACTGTAACTTATTCTTGCTCCTTGGGGGGTTTGCCTAGCATCTTATTCTTCCTCCTTATTCTAATAAAAATCAAACTTATTCAAAGAGAAATTATCAGGGACCAGTAAATATTTTAGCTTCTTAAAATCATCAAATATTTCCATTCTCAATAAGTTCTAAATGGCCATCTTAGTTTATAGTATTTCGATGGCCTTTCAATTTCCTCTTTTAGGTTAAAATTTAAGGAGGCTTGACCCATATTGGTGATGGGTTTCATAAATACCGGGACCCCCTATTGGCTACCACTAGGTTGGAAATATCCATGGACGTTTTTTTCTCCAAAATCTTCATTTTATCCCCTTATAGGTTCTATTTCAAGTTCTGACAAGAAATCATCCTCCCTATATCATTCCACCTACTCACTTGTAATGTGTATGGATTCTATAATATAATTGGTCCAAATGGGTTACTGCTTTTGACCAAGATCAAAATTAACCCTTGGTGAATTATATCAACTGAGAGATTATATTTAAAATTGTTGATAGATATTACATGAAATCATAAATGCATCATGTCTATAAATCAATCCTAGCTCAGAGAAGATAGTGCATACCTATACTTCTGATTGGGGATACACTTATTAAGATGGAGCATGACCAATATGGGGATCCACTAGACTTGATTAAAGGATAACTTATCATAACATATCATGCTAGGAAGGGTTCTAAAGCCTACATTCTAGCATAATCACACCACCCTAATGGAGTCCTAATGTTTAAAACATTTACTTATTCTAATAACAAGAAATTAAAACTAATCTAGTGTACACCAAATCTTGTGGCATAAAGTGGGGGGTTAGAAATAATAAAAAAACATGTATAGGGAACTTTGATTAAAGTAAGTATAAGTAACACCATAATACATAAAATATGAAGGATAGTATTATTTTAGCCAACACTTATGCTACTTATATCTATTAAAAGAGAGGATAACAAAGTTAGAATATACTTACCTAAATGTGAACTTGTCGAGACTCAATCACTCCCTTGGTTAAAGGGGATTTGCAAGAGGTTGTTATGGTTTGTAAGAATCACTAAGAAAGGCTAAAGAATTTGAGACTTATCCACAAGACTAGATTCTCCAAATAAGAAACCTAAGCTAAGTCTCCTCAAGTAGAATGGTGGAAGAGTAGATTGTATAGAAGAATGAGTGAATAATAATTGTTTATTATACATATGAATAATGATGAAATTGATCTTGTATATATAGGTAGATCTTGTCCTAAATCCTTCTAGGAATGTCAATTGTACAGGGTCGACCCAGTCAACTCAGTGTATTTTTAGAGATAATCTACTAGGTTTGAGCTAGGTCAACTAAAGGGATAACAAGCAAATAAAGTAAAAAATACCCCTAAACTTTACTAGGTTGACCCAATCGACCCAGTATAATTGATTTTCTAAAAAGGGTTTAAGAAAAGAAAAGGAGGGATGGAAAGAGGAAAAAATTGGAGGAATATGCAAAGGATGATAAATAGCTTAGGAAATGGTTTTGGGAGCTGGTTGGATTGGTAATAATTTGGCAAAAAGGGATAACAATATTGTGAATCACCAAAGGTATTCCCACCCCTTTCTTGATATACCCCTTAGGGTATGCACTTAGAGAGATTAAGTCTCAATGTAGTCCTTCAAGATGTAAAGCATTAGTATGTGATAATAGTTAAAGATATTATGTGTATACATATGCCCCACTCGAAGCTCAACATGTGTCACTAAGGTGTAACAAGGGATGGTGATTCAAAAAAGAACATAAGGACACACACAATGCTGATGCTAAAAAAATTGTAGTATTTTAAAGAATAAAATAACTGAAAGTAAATGACTAAAAGGGAAGCTAATTTAAAAATTGAATACAATGTATACTTTAAATTATCTTTATCATGGGATGGTTGTTTGAAGTGTTGTTAGTTTTGTATGTTTAAGGTATAGAGACTAATTTTGACAAACCCAAGAATACAAAACTAAAGAGAGAAAAAAAACACAAAAAAAACCAATATAGTTGGTGTTATGAAGATGGGATGTACTTGGGAAATTTGGCAAGCTGGGGTGACAAGTGCTATATTAGAAAAAATGACCAAGTCAAATAACAAGATTAAATCAGGTAACCAAAAATCTAGGGATACTAAAGACCAAAAACACTCAAACAAGCTATCCTTAAGTAAGAAAGGTAAACTCACCAAATCAAACCAAGGATGCATGTCAAATAAGATAGGAAAATAAAATAAAACAATTGTAAAAAGAAGAAACAAAAAGGTAAAACAACATTAATGAGTGAGAAGTAACAATCCACATCTCACTCAACAATGAAAAAAGGTGCATAAAAGGGAAAAGAACAGTGTTGAGTGATAAGTAACAAGCTAACCATACATAATAATGGAAAAACTGTATGAACTTAGGTGTTCATAACAACAAAACCATAAAATAATGTAAATGGTGAAAGGAAAGTAAAGTGTATAAATGTAAAATTATGGTGTAAAGAAAGAAGAAATAATCCATAGTTTCTCAAACATGTTTTTTTGCTCTAAGGATAGATAAAATTGAAACAAAGTAGTGCTAGCATGTTTTTAAGAGATGAAAAAGAAGGAATTAAAGAATAAGGGAAAACATATTTGAAATCACAATTTGCCTATCAAGGGGGGAAATGAAATGCGTGGATGGGAAAATGAAGGAAAAACCAAGGTAGAGAAAATATTTACCTAAGTCAAGAGACTCAAATTATGTTTGTCAAAACAAAAAGACTTTTGACCTTGATGACTACACAGAACTTCTCTTATCCACACAAGTCTTAGGTCAATAAATGGAGTATATAGATCATCCCATGAAGGCTATATGCATGAAAAGTAAAATGGACCTACCTCCCCATGACATGTTCCCCATTCTTTAGGACCCCTTATAAAGTTGTCGATCTACTACAAATATTGGGTACTTATGTGAAAAAGTAAGTAGCATTAGAATTTTTTTTTAACTCTCCTACTCTAGTGTACTGGCCTACTACATCTCAAAGGAGTTTGACTCTATGTGCGGTTGATTATGGAGTTTGAGATTTGATTAGAGATACTAGATGTGCTTTTAATCATGTTTTTTTGGTGTGAATTTGACTTTTGAGATTTTGTATGTTGTCTTTTAGATATCAATGCCTTTTAATTCAAATTATTTGGCTTTTAACTTTATTTATGGATTTTTCTAAATTCTTCCTCTATATGGATTTAGAAAAGCAAACATGGGTGTTAAAGATGACTTTAATTTGAATACTTGGGACAATGTTGCTAAGAGAGAGAAACTTCAAAGAGCATGGGGTCGAAGAGTCTCATAAATATAGGTGAAATAAAAGTGTTATCTTGAATTTAACCTTGTTTTATCTAATGAGGAGATGTAAGAAAGTGTAAATCAAGAGGAATGACACATGAAACAAATATAAATTACTTCAAATTGAAAAAAATGTGACAAAGGGGAAAAAGAGTATAATGATAGTAAAATGTGATTCTTTTTCATAAGAATGAGGGAAATGGAGGAAAATATGCTAACATAGAGTTTTGTGCAGATTTTATCTAATAAAAGAAGCAAAATATAAAGTTTGAGAACATGGATCAAGAACATGAAAAGGTGGTAATTTTATGAGGTCCATGTCCTATCTATGGTCTTACAAAGAAAATCATAAAATAAAAACCCACGAGGGTGCCAAAAAGAAAGAGAAAAGTAAAGTAAGGTAAGTAAAGAAATAGGAGTACTTTTTGAGGCATGTCAGGTCCTATCTATGGTCTTACAAAGCAACTCAAAAAATAAAAATCCAAAAGATGCCAAAACAACATTGGCAAGTAAAAACAAGGAAAAAGAGAAAAATAGATAAAAAATGGTAGTTTTATGAGGAATATCAGGTCTTATCCATGGTCTTACAAGGAAACTCAAAAAATAAAAACCCAAGGGGTACAAAAAATAAGATAAAATATAAGAAGATAAAGAATACTATGATACATAAAGAAACTAAAAGATCAAAAGGGAGGACTAAAGGTTTGTGAAAAAGAGGGAACTGTTACAAAGGGAGAGACCCATTCTTAAATAACCTATAAAAATATTATATGGATATAGATAGAAAGCATGAAAAGAAGGAAATGTTCCTACATTAATGACTATATCAAGGTTGAGCATGTGAGAAATAAGCTAGGCATCTTAGAAGGTTTCTTGGATTTGAATTAGTTTGGTAGCATGTAATGGATAATAAGAGTGGGAATAATAATATGACCCCAAGGGTAAGTGGATGTAGGGATGGACATCACAATATGCCCCAAAGTTTGAAATGATATGTGGGTGGGCATCACAAGATGCCCCATAAGTTAAAAAGAGAAAGAAAAGAAAAGAAAAGAAAAGAAGGAAAGAGAACCCCGTATAGTGTTTAAATGGGTTCAAGTTGTCTAAGAAGATTCTGATAGGGGACATGATGCTTGAGATAAATGAACAAAATTACAAGGAAGAGAAATAAATATCTAGATCAACAAATAGAGAAATAAAAGGGGTGAAAATTTGAATAGGTTAACCTAATAGAGAAATCAAGGTTTGAAAATAGCACAAGGTTGACCCAATATAGTGAATAGAAAGCATAAAAATGTATAGGGTCAACTAGTTCAACCCAATATAGCTACCAAGGAAAATACTATGAAGAAAGTGGAAATGTGAAGACAATCTAACTAGTGGTAGGATATGATTCATGTTGGGTTCACCAGAATGTATGAAATAAAAAATGCATCATGTTTATAAATCAATCCTAGCTCAGAGAAGATAAAGTATACCTACACTTTTGATTGGGGATACACTTATTAAGTGGGAGCATGACCAATATGGGGATCCACTAAACTTGATTAGGGGATCACTTGTCATGACATATCATGCTAGGAAGGGTTCCAAATCTTATAGTATAACACAATCACACAACAACCCTAACATATTCCTAAGGTTTAAAACACTCACTTATTCTAATAAAAAAGTAAAACTAATCTAGTGCATACCAAATCTTTTGTCATAAAGTGGGGAGTTAGAAAAAATAAAAAAAACATGTATAGGGAACTTAAATTAAAGTATGAGTAAAACCCTAATACATAAAATATGAAAGATAATATTATTTGAGCAAACACTTATGCTACTTCTATCTACTAAAAGAGAGGACAGCAATGTTAGAATATACTTACCCAAATGTGAACCCATTGAGACTCAATCTCTCCCTTAGCCAAAGGGAATTCATAAGAGGTGGTTGTGGTTTGTAAGGATCACTAATAAAGGCCAAAGCATCTGAGACTTATCCACAAGACTAGATTCTCTAAATAAGAAACCTAAGCTAAGTCTCCTCAAGTAGAATGGTGGAAGATTAGATTTTGAAGAATCATGAGTGAATAATAAATCTTGATTGAACATATAAATAATGACCTAAATTATCTTATATATATAGGTGGATCTTGTCCTAAATCCTTCTAGGAACATTGGCTAGATAGGGTTGACCTAGTCAACCTAGTGTGTTTTTAGGGACAATTTATTAGGTTTGAGTTAGGTTGGCTAAAGGGATAATAATCTAAGAAAGTAGAAAATACCCCTAAACTATTTTGGGTCAACCTAGTTGATCAAGTACAACCAACTATCCAAAAGGGGTTTAAGACAAATAAAGGAGGGATGGAAAGAGGAAAAGACTGGAGGAATATGCAAAGGAGGAGAAATAGTTTAGGGAATGGTTTTGGGAGCGAGTTAGATTGGTAATCATGTGGAAAAAAGGGACAATGATCCTATAAATCACCAAAGGTCTTCTCAACCATTCCCAATGCACCCCTTAGGGTGTGCACTTAGAGAGATTGAGTCTCGATGGGTTCTTGCAAGATGTAAATCATTGGTATGTGATAAAAGTTAAACATATTATGTATACAGACACTTTCAGAGATTTGAGTAAAAATAAGGGTATATTGATTAGGTGACACTTAAAGTGGTTGAGGAGCAAGAAATGGTAAGAGATAATCACCATATGATTTATGTCTAGATTGATATACCTCATTATTTGGAGGTAAACATCTGACCACTTCCTAGGAAGCTCCACCCTTAGAAAACTATTTTGCTCTGATGACTTGGGATTTTCTTTCTTAGTGTTATAGAAAATAGTAAATAATTCATCCTTTCTATTTTATATTTAAATACCTTTATGACAAATAAATCCATACCTGTGATGTCACTAATTATTTTTTTAGTGACCATGAGCTTCAAACCACACATTTGAACCTTCCTATTATTCCAACCATGATAAAAATCTTTAGAAATTACCACATCATTACCAATTCATCTCTCTAAAAATCTTATAATCCCACCCTTAACCATATTTTTCCATATGTAAGCATCTTCCTTCACTTTGGCATAGGATATAGGCTCTACTCTATCACAGTCTCCTCCCATCTTTGGCTATTTAATTCTCTACACTTTTCATGGGAGGGGCCACTAATAGTAGAATCTAAAATGATGTTGATAGTATTATCATTAAGTTTATTAGAGATTAATATGAAATAAATCCAATCATGTGATATATTGAGGTGTGAGAAAGACATGGTAACCTTACATGTGTGAAATTTCCTCCACCCTTGTTGATTATATTTAATAATAATGAAGCCCATAATGTCATGCATTAAATTGTCCTTTGTCAAGTTTAATTAAGGGTATGACATTAATAGGAAATGCCACATCACCTTGTCAATGGGTGAGAGATCCATTAATGACCCCTTAGTTTTCCATTTTATTTTTGATTTTATTACCTTCTCTATAAACATGATCAATAAACACCACCTTAAAAAAATCAGCAAATTTTTAGTATCTTATATTATACCTATAATATTATAAAAATATTGGGATGAACCTTCAGACATTTGATGATGTTCATAAAATCTACCTCCACTTGTAAATTATCCAAACCCATCTTCACTACAAGTTCTATACACTACCAAGCAGCCTTAGATTCCATCATGTGGTTAGTTTGGATCCCCAAAGGTCCCACATAAGCTGCCATGTGATTTACATTAGAATCCTAGATGACACCTTTAGATCCTATAGGTTTAGGGTTCCCTTTAACCACTCCATCAAAATTTAGTTTGTAATATTGAGTTGGGGGTGAATCCACTTAATCTTTGATCTATCTACACATTTCTTGTGAGAATATGTTAGGATTTTAAGGTTTAAAAAGCAAAGAATCTAATAAAATTGAGGGGAAGGAGGATCATCATAGGAGGACACATAGGTTAAAAAATTATCATTGGTAAAAGCCATAATTTTATTTGAAGTTGAGGAATGACTATGATTTAAATTATCAAAGATGATCAAATTCCTAAAAATTCAAATTCCCTTGAAAATGTGAGGAAGAGCAAGATTCCACCAAAATTTCAAGGGAGGATAATCCCAAGGTGTCTCCCATTAATAAATTAGATACTTTATAGACTCTGATAGGACCCAAGAATAATTAGACAAATTAAATAAATAATGGAAGATAGAGGAAGAAAAAGAAAAGGAAAGGAAAATATGTTCTATAGATTCAGCCTCTTATTTGCATAGAGGACACCAATTAGGAATTGGAATTCCCCTCTTCATTAGATTATCCACCATTAGGATTTTGTTCTGGGATACTAGCTAGAAGAAAACATTGATCTTGGGGATTATATTTTTAATCCACAAATAATTTCAATTTTAATCTATTTCTTCTTGGTCCCATAAAGAAAGATAGTCAGATTTTACAAAAAACAACCCATTGAGATTAGCCATCCATATTAGGTCATCATATTTTGGGAAGATTTTGATATGATTATTTTAAAGTGACATGTTTAACTCTTTTAGGAAAAGAGTTTTTTGTGATTAAAATATTCTTTGTGTATAAGTTTCCACCTTTTATGCCTTCAATCTCCTCCCAATAATCACACACTCTATGACCTATGACCTCTTTGAAATACTCATTCAACCCTACTACAAGAGGTAAGGATCCAAGAAGGGTTTTATTTAATTAGAGACAACCCTAAAATTCAAATATATCTCCTATACCTATTTTCCATATTAACCCTCTCAAAATAATATCCTTTCTAGCTCTCAAGACTTTCCAAAAGTAGAACCATTAACATAACCTTTTTTGTAAGAAATCAGGAACCCTCCCTAGAATCTAGATTTTTTGCCTTGATCATCCTTGTCTATTGGTTATATTCATTAATAAAAATCCACCCTTTCTTAGATAATAGAACTTAATTCATATATCTCACCCTTATGATACCAATCCTACTTTATCTAAAGGTAAACATGATTTACTCCAAGATAAAGGAGGGAATTTGAATCTATCTTCCATTCCCCTCCAAAGATTTTTTTTTTGTAGTTTCTCAATTTGATCCACCATTTTTCCTGAGATAAAAATATGGACATGAATTAATTTGGGATGCTTAACAATGAGATCTTGATTAATCATAATTTTCTAGCTTGGAAGAGAAAATTCCCTTTCCATCCAGATAATTTTCTTTAAATATTATCTATTAGAGTGTTCTAGAAATATGATTTCAGTTTTCCTTCAAAAAGAGGGATGCCCAGGTAAGAGGAAGGAAAATTTTTTATTATAAAACTGATGATCCTAGAGATCTTCCCTTGCAGAGAAGGTGGAGTATTGATAAAGAATAAGGAACTTTTAGGGAAATTGACACTTTAACCCAACATTACCTCATAGATTTCATGGATTTTAGTGACATGTTTAGATTTATAAATTGAGGATTTTACCATCATTAGAGTGTCATCCATGAATTTTTAGTGAGTGAAAAATTTGGTATTAGAAGCCTCTAAAATTCCCTTAATGACCTTGGAATAACTTATAGTGTCAATGATTCTACTTAAGGTTTCTACCACCAAGATAAACAAATATGGTGAAAGGGGATCACCTTATCTGAGACCTTTGCTGACTAAAAAAAATCCTTTGGGAACCCCATTGATAATGACTAAAGACATGGGGGTGGATATGTAGGAAGTGGTCATATTTATAATAACCCGATTAAACCCAAATTTTAAAAGAAATCTATCTAAAAAATTCCATGAAATCCTATCATACACTTTATTTATATCCATTTTAAGGAACATACATTGTTAAGAGGAATTGGATATTGAATGTATAGTTTCATGGGCAATAATAAAACCAAACAAGATTTTTTTTCCAAAAAAAATCTCCTTGTTATTCCAAAATCAACTTGTAAAAAACATTTGAATTCTTAAAGCCAAACCTTTAGTGAAGATCTTATAGAAAGTGGAACATAAGCTGATTGGTCTAAAGTCCTTCAACTAGTTTTCCCATTACTTCTTAGGGATTAAAACTAGAAGTATTGTTAAATTCTTGAAGCATAGTTATAGCTTTGAAAAAATTATAAATAACCAAGCAAACTTCATTTTGGATGATTTCCCAAAAGACCTAAAATAAAAATGGGGGGAAGCCATTTGGGCCAGGTGCCTTATCACCTTGTAGAGAGAAAACAATGGATATGATGTCTTCATTAGAAGGTGGAGATAGAATGGATACATTTTATTCTTGGGATATAATTACCTGGATGATATTAACCACCTATTCTTCTAGTTGTACATGTTGAGAGGGAATGTTGGCCAAATTTTTTATAGAAGTTAATGATTTGTAGTTCAATATCTTTTTCATCTTTATACAAAATCCCATCTTCACCCTTTATTTTTGAAATGAATTTATGATGGATATTTATAGAATATAAGATATGAAAATACTTGGTGTTCTTATCACCTTCCTTGAGCTAAGTTTTCCTCAATTTTTATCGCTAGAAGATCTCTTCCTTAGATTCTGGATTGTGAAATAAACTTAAAAGTTCATTTTCCTTAGTGTGTAAAGAGGGAGTGGATCTAAAAACATTAGTTTCCTCATTAATTATACACTTTTGGGTGAATATATTCCCAAAAAATTCCTTGTTCTATATTTTAAGTTTATAATTGACGTGTTTCAGTTTCATGGCTAGAATATACATAGCAGAGCCTTACATTGAAAACTTCCACCATTCCATTAGTGAGTTAGACATAGTCAAATTAGAAAGACACATTTTATCAAATATAATAAAGGTAATTTTTATTTTAAACATATTTTCATTGGATTAAATCAGAGGATTTTGATCAGATCTAAAGGATCTATTAAAGTGTAAATCCCATAACATAGAAACTAAAAACCTATTAAGCCTAACTTGAATGAGATTTTCTCCCATTATCTTATTAGAATAGGTGAAGGGATTGAATTTTAATTTAACATAAATGAGATCCACCTATGCAATAAATTCATTAAAGTTCATCATGATTTCATTAAGAGAATAGGTTGCCCTGTTTTTCCCCCCATGGATAGAGGAGAATTAAAGTCACCTGCCACCATCCAGTTCTTATCTTTAAAATATTTCTTGGTCTTATTAAACCTACCTAGAGTTTTTTTATCATTCTTGGAGTTGGGATAATATGAAATTTATAGAAACCACTCCACTTTATTATGAATATCTTTGAAAAACATTGTAATATGAGATTCAGCTTCTAATAGGACCATTCCTTCCAAGACAAAAAGGATCCCAAAAAAACCACCATCCTACCAAAAGCACCTCTAGAACTACTACTAATAATAAGATATTTATACTAGATATTATATTTATTCTTCAAAAAAAATTCATCAGACATTTTAGTTTTTCAGAGAATTAAGATGTCAAGTTTATGATTATGAACCATGTTTCTAGCCAGCCTCTATTTCATAGGGTTATTCAAACCCCTCATATTATAGGATATGATATTTATTTATCATCACTCAAGAAGTGTATAAGGGTAATTTGGGTACCATTTTTTACTTTATTGTCTATTTATACTTTTATAAAATTTTAGATAGTTACTCTTCTAGTAGATTTTAGCTCTTCTCCAACTTTGAATTTTTTCCCCTACCATTTTTTGGTTAAACCTTCATCCATTATTCCTTTGCTATTTCCTTAATTATCTTATCATTATCTCTCTTGATTAATGAAAAACTTTTTTCCTGGATAGGAAAAAAAGGATAAGGTATCCTAGAACATCTGATTGGAGTTAACAATTCATGAACACGCATAATTTCTTGAAGAACTAGATCCTTATCATATAATAAAGATTCAAATGATAGGATGTGAGACAAGTCTTCATGGATGCCTTATTGGTGTTCCTCAATGGGTAGAGGAGCATAATATAAAATATAATAATCGCATTTATATCATAATGAATCCTTATCAAAATTATCAGATACAAATATAAAGGTGATATAAAACCTAGTCACAAACTTATTGAAAATTTAGGCAACCCACTAACTAGATTTGGGAAAAATGAGTTTTAAGGCCTCTATAGGCATGATATAACTAGGAAACTTGGTAAAAATGGTGGTTATGAGTGTTTTTAAGTGTCCATTATATTTTTAATGTCAAATAATACTTTAATCATCCACTATTTTATCACAGTTATGCCTCAATCTATTAACAATCAACAATGGAGCTAGGAGGACTATTTGGAGGTATGATGGACCATACAGGACGTTTAAACACCATGAAAGCTTTTATAAGGAAATTAAAAGTGATTTTTAGTATTCAAAAACTTTTTGAGAGTGATCATACTCAATATTTGGTGAAAATATACCCTTGATGGCTAGAATAGATATATAGGATTTAAACCCTTAAGAATCCCTACCACCATGTTCAAATGATCCATGTGATTTATTTCAAATTTATGAGAATTATAATTATTTAAAGAGTAATTTTAAACCATGAAAGAGTTTTTATATTGAATATAATGAAATAGACTTGTCATTTTTTGGTAAAAAAACTTTTTTCTTCTTGCATAGTTTAAGACAATTAGTTAAAGCACTTATTCAACATGTATACATATTGATTGATATTTTACATGTGATATTGAGGTGTAAATAAATTTAAAAGGTTAAAATTAATTTAAATATATTTTAAGAGGTTTTACATCAAGGGTACATATGCTATGAATCATTCTTAAGAAGTTTAGACCCCTAAAAACCTTGTAAAACCCTAAAACATACTCGATGGAGTAAATATGCCTAAATGCAAATTATAATGAAGTGTTTGAGCCATGAAATGTTGTTTTGGGTCTTATAAAATCTCCTAATCATTTTAATATATTTTTGGTTGGCATGTGCATGATCCATGTTGTATGGACTATATCTCAAGAGGTTATTTTAAGCCCATAGGTAAGAAAATGAAAGATGTTTGCTTATATAATGAGTTATATAAAGAATATGGGGTCATAAAATTACTAAATAACCTTGATACAATCATATATAGGGTCTTTATGAACATTTTCACAAGAAGATCGATCTAGATGTTCAAATAAAGGGTTGTGTGTATATAGATACAGGATGAATAGCTCATTCAATCTAACACCATAAATAAAAATTATTTATAAAGGTAATTAATGTCTTATAAAGTGGATAAAATCCTTTAGACTCATCATGAGGTAGAATATCTTGAAGAACCTTGCATGAATATGTGTTTGTCTATTGACTTCATGAAACAATGCCATCAAGAGCAGGTAACAAAAGGCAAGTAAGGTCATGAATGCACTTAAAATATTCATGACAATCATCATAAAGATTTAAGAGAGGTGTATACCTAATTTTAGCCATATGAGAAGTATTATAACTGATCTTTTTGGATTTAAAACACCAATCATGCTCAAAAAGCCTATTTTCTTCTCTGAGAGGTGTCTTCACAAGCTCACCATGGTAGAAATATTTTGCATGGGAGGATAATAAATTTAGGATAGGTAGATGGCCTAATATTCTAATATTTTTTGGCATTTTTGTAGACATTAAATGTCCAAAATTTATGAATAATCATTAAGAGTCCTGAGTACTCTTAAACCCTCCCAAAACCCTACTACAAACTTGATTAAGAATATTTGAAAGAAAAGGAACCAAAATATATTTAAATCACCTAAAAAATACATAGATAATATGTTAAAATTATAGAGGTTCTTGTCCATGGAATTTTATTGTACATATGGTGTACAGACCTATCAAAAAATAGGGTTTTAAGAGGAAAATGCATAAAAAGAGTGGTACAAGGTAGTTTTAAAACGTGCCAATTATTTAAGAGTTAATATTGACACTTGTTATATCTTTTAAAGTCATTATATGATGAAGAACATTATTTTAAGTTCCTATATGGGTCTCTTCAAATTAACTAGTCTGTAGAAGTGAATGACAAGGTAACCTAATCACCTAATTTAATATATTTATAGGTGTTTCTTACCCAAAAATAACTATATCATGATCTAAAAAATTATTTAAGGCCTAAAAAAAAACTATTCATATATTTTAAATGTTTCATGCAAGCTTTCAGATCCATCAAATGCAAGCAGTTAGGGTACTAGGCCTAATTAGCCTAGTAGACCTACTTGATCAATCAAATGAAGTTGAGAATGACATAGAAGACTATTGATAGAGTTGATAATATTAAATCCATGAAATATAACTAATTTTTTATTGTCAATCACATACATAACTAGTATTCAATTGGAAATTCCATGCACAACTAGTCTTTAGCTGCTAATCACATGCATAACTAATCTTGAGTGTCAATACATGAGTTAACTCACCCTTAAGTGGCAAGGTAAATGAGTTATATATAAAAATAATGATGTACCATGATTTAAGACGAGTTTAAATCAGTTAAATACATCTTAAAATACATATTTTCAATACATAAGATCATATAGGAACATCAATCATGGAGAGACTTCTTGAGGATTATTTATAGCTATTCATAACTAAAGTGACACTTGAGTGAATGATAGATGGATGTTATTGTATAATTATCTATTACATATTTATTTTTATCACCTATTTCTATATATATTCAATGAATTATGTATTATTTTGGGATCCTTGAGGTTGGTATACAAAAAATATGTTGAGAATGTAACTTGCATCTAGAGTTAATGAGAAAAAATTGTTGCAGACTTCTTTAAGATTGATAATGTGTTTATTGATTTTAAAATAAGTGTGATATTAATCTCATTTTTTAGGTCCTATAATTCACCTACTACCTTGTTTTCATCCTCTACAGGTCACATGAAGTGTTAAAGGATAAAAGTTGTGTTGAAGAGTATTAGTGTGTAGTGTCTTTATAGACCTTCATTCCCATACCGTTAAATTTTAGATATTATATCTAACCTTTATATGAAACACTCATATTTATGATTGTATTAAGAAATTATTTTTTACAATTTATTCCCTTTTTATTCACAATTTAGCTCAATAATAGGTGCATCACCATCACTAGTATATGTTTTTCTTGTCAGTTATCTTTCTAACTCTTTTCACCCCAAAATCAAAGTAGATTTTAGAAAAAAGGATTAAAATTTAATACATCAGAGGATCTAGCCTTATAATATATAGGTTTTTTCTAAGTTACAAGTATCCCACAACCTTATTCCAACCTAATATTAATCCAGGTTTGAAGGAGATTTTAGCAATCTACTTCAACAAGGTGAAAATTGGGTTGATAATAGTTTTGGCACCCCTGGTGGGACTCCAAATTCAAAGGATTTGGATAATACATCTATATATTTCAGTATAGTATCAAGATAAAAGGTTTCAAATGTATATTTATTGATATTTCATGCTAAGTGTGGTTACAAGATCTTCCTTAAAAGACAAGTAGGTTGAATTTATTGAATTATCTTTCCATTCAATTAAGGAAAATAAATATTCTTAGTCTAATCCAAATCCTACACCTCTTATTTATTATATGTTTTACCCAATATATCCTTTTTTCCAAGAAAATATTGTCTAGCCAAACATTATTGTAAATCCCATACTTCAAATGGCTATTCCCAGAAGACAAGCTTTTGTAACTTTTAATGGTGGTAACCCCTTAAACCTCAATTAGTTTGATGACATTAATAATAATACTTTAAAAAGCTTACTTATTTCACACAAAAAATATAATTACTCCTATTGAGCACATTTTAGATATAGCCAATATATGTTCAGTACATAATGTGACCTAGGAGAATGTGGTAATGAAATTATTGTCAAGTTCCTTCAAAGGTAAGGCACTCCAATGGTATAGAGGTTTAACACCTATATATATTAAAACTTGGGATGAGTTTGGATAAATCTTGTATAAGAATATTAAATAAAAGTTTGATCATCTTTCCTTAGTGGAGTAATTGACTAAAATCAAGAGAAACCCCTAGGAATGATGGTAGATTTCAACTATAGGTTTTAGAACACCTAGAATAAGATCCCTATAGTTATCAATCCCACCCATAACTATGCATTAATGTATTAATTAAAATATCTCAATTCATATGTGGTGGTTATGATACAATCCATAAGATGAATCACCTTGTCAAAGGCCTATAAAGTATTCATAAGGGTTGATTACTGCCTAATTCAAGTAGGCAAACTCTTTCCTAGACCACCTATGCTTTTATTTCTAGAGATTCACCCTATTATGCCTACCATTATTCCATTACTATCTTTACCTAATATTGACCAAATAGATGATAACAATATGGATAAATTGGGTAAGATAAAGAGTGCACTCAAATCTCAAAATAATAAGTTAGTGGCTTTGGAAAGGTAGTAAGCTCCACCTTACAATCCTTATAAAGCCTCTAACCAATCTTATTAGTATAATAGGCCTCCTTATCATCCCAATCAATAAGGTCAAGGGTAGAATACACAATCAAGACCATACAATGCTTATAATGCCAATATTTATAGTAGTTATAGAGCTTTAGTTTCAACTCAGAACAATTATGATTAAGAAGGTCAATGGTATAATCAATGGAAGCAATAAAAAAATATGGAAATGGATTTAATAGGTGAGGTGAGTCGATAATATTTCATGCAATAAGGTTCAAATTTTCCACCACGTGATAATCAAGCACATTCAAAACACAAAGAAGATTCTCTATCACATAGATACATTCCTTCTTTCACTTAAGATGAGGTACTAAGTCAACAAGGAACATGTTGAAGTAAAACATCTTATGAAACTACCTTTCCTAATTTACAAGAAGGTGAAAATATTTTTGATCAAATGGCAGCTAATCAAGGTTATAATATGTCTAATGTTGATAACTCATTTGTAGCTCATATAAGGTCCAAAATAAGGGTAGATGGTGATGGTTTAGGTCTTGAAAAGGTAGATATTATACCTTTTCTACCACATCAAAAGACTACCACTCAATATGCACCTCAAAATTCATCATCAATTCAACTAGTACAAGATGATAAGGGTCCTTTCATACCAAAATTTACACAACATTTAGGCAACACTTCCAATCCTAAATTGTAACTCAAGATAATCACTTATCCTCTTAGTATTGTTAATTAGATGAATAAGGTGCCTATCTCTATTTCTATGTGGGACATATTGCTTATTATAGGATAAAAGGATCTCCTCCAAGAAGAGATATTCAAGTTTCATGTTTCAGATAAACAACCAAAAAATTAGGTACTATTCTCAAAAATTCTAGTCAACCTCTTGAGCTTTAAGCACCAAAGGTGATTAAGACACAACCCCTATATTTTATAGTTATCATAGTTGATTTCCTTGTTAATAATTACATGATTGACAATGGGACTAACTCCTATATCATGCCTAAATCTATAGCTGATAAGTTTGGACTTTAGTATGAGCCTCATGAGAATGGATTTTTATAACTATATTGGTTTATTAATAATACCATGGGTATTTTTAGGGATCTCAAGGTCATTTTAGATACTTGTCTTAAATTTACTATCTCTTAAGATTTTGTAGTAGTTGATTTCCCCCTACTTTTCTTTATGCTTATCTAAGGATTTCACTACTAAAATAGGGGGATATCTTTCTTATGATTGGTCTTACATGGTTTTTAGAAATATGTATAAAAAAAAAGTCATCATAAGGTTAGAGCCTATATCCATATTCCATTTAAAACCTTATATGCCTAACTTATCAAATGTCAATTGTACTATCTTAGAGGAGGATGAATACTTCACTAATCAAGAACCTTCTAAATCACTTGAAGGTATACAATATTTACTCCTTGATGAGTGGGAAAATGATAATAATGGTTATGATCCTTATAAAAGTAATGAATAATTAGTTTTAGGTGTTTATTTCATGCATGCATAAGGTACCATAATGCCAAGTCTCACTAGCACAACACATGATGATGGAGTTTAGAATTTGTTCTTTGATAGATCCATAACAAAGAATGGGAGTTGGGAAGGTGTTATGATTATTTCTCCTCTCAATCAATGGTATTATTATTTTATAAGATTTCAATTTAGTTGTACCTCTAATACTGTAGAATATGAAGCTCTCATTCATGGTCTATAATGGGTAAGAAAGAGGGGTATTAAGCTTATATAGGTCAAAGGTGATAGTAAATTAGTAGTGTAGAAATTAAGAGGTCTAAGTGTATCCAAGAATCCAATTCTAAAGGCTTAAAAACATAAGTTTTGGGATCTTATGGAGAACTTCTAGGCATTTAACATTCACTCCATTCCTAGAGGATCCAATCAAAAAATAGATAGGTTAGCTGATATTAGGGCACAATATGATATATTTGATGAGCTCAAGGACACTAAAGAGTAGTCCCAAATGAAAGTGGTATGCAGGCCATCAGTCCCTAATAGTGGCTAGTATTTGATAGTGACAAATATATTGCCTATTTCCTACAACATGAGGTAGACTTCTACCCAAAGATCTATGATAAGTTGTAATACCAATATGAACAACATATTATCTAATTAAAGTCAAATAAGTTACTTAAGGGATTGGTAACTTTGGAGAGAATATTTAATGAGGATGCTCATATGATAAATGTTAAGGTAAGCATCTCTACTATAAAGGAGCATTATGAGAAAATTACCATAGCTAAAGATAAATTACTCATGTTAGGAAAAATGAATACTAAGGATGAGAGAGAATCCTTAATATAATTATACAAGGAGTTTATGGATTTTTTTTCATGGGAATATAATTATTTTAAGGGGTTTGATCCTAGGTTGGCACAACATACTCTAGAGCTAGAAGAAGATGCCAAACCTGTAAGACAAAAATAAAGTCCAATCAACCCCAAGGTAGAGATCCTTATGTGGATAAAACTTACAAAAATAATTCAATATAACATAATATTTCCCATCAAACATTATACATGGGTGGAAAATCTTGTACATATGAGGAAAAATACTGGGGATATAAGGTTGTGTGTAGATTTTAGAGACCTTAACAAGTTTTCATTGAGATATCACTACCCTCTTTCCTCTATGGAACAAATTTAGAAAAGAGACTTAGGTTCACAAAGGATTTCTATACTTGATGGATACTTAGGGTATAAACAGATATTGATGAAGGATCAAGATCAATACAAAACTTCTTTCACAACTAAGTGGGGTAACTATGCATATAATAAAATGCCTTTTGGACTCTCCAATATTAGAGCTACTTTCAAAAGGGCAATGGATGTGGATTTTTAAGGGATCATAAGTGAAATGGTACTTATTTATCTTGATGATATTATTGTGTTTTATATATATCCTAAGGATGATTTGACACATTTGAGATTGGTATTTGATAGGTGTCGACAATTTGGGACCTCTTTAAACCCCCAAAAGTGTATCTTTATAGTGCATGAGGGAAGGCTTCTTGGACATGTTGTATCCAAGGATAGACTTTATATTGATCATCAAAGAATAGAGGTAATCCTTGATTTGTATTTTCCCTAAACACAAGAAGGGATTGCAAAGGTTATTGGGAAATATCAATTTCATTAGGAGGTTCATACCTAGATTGGTAGAATTGATAAGGTCACTAACTCACATGCTCAAGAAATATCAAGAGTTATCATGGAGAAAATAAGGTAAGACAAGTTTTAAGGCCATTAAATAGGGCATAAGTCAAGATCCTACTCTTCTCAACCTTTATTTTACTAAATATTTTTTCATGTATGGCTTCTCCACATCTAACATAATTTATGTCATCCTCATGTAACAAAACATGAAGTATTAAAGCAACCTGTTGATTTTTTTAGTCAAGTATTAGAAGGGTATGCGGATAAGTATAATTTTTTTGAGAATAATGTCCTTAAAATCATAAGAGGCTTTAATAAATTTATACATATGGTCTCTAAAAATTATATATTTATGATGGTAGCTTATCCTAGGTAAAGGATTTTATCCTTAATAGGGATCTAAGTGAAAAGAGGGCTGGTTGGATGACCAAATGCATGGCATATGATATATAAGTTAACTTTACAAATATGGTCATAGGTAAGGGAATTTTTTATCACCTTATAGTAGATGTTAAAGAGGAAAAATAAGAGGTTTTGATAGTCCCAAACAATCAACATGTAGCTGTAACTATCTCTCCTTTCAATTAGACACAAGACATAATAAGATTCCTCCAAATGAGAGAGTGTCCTATAGGCTTATATGGGAAAAATAGGAGACATTTTAGGCTGAAATATATACCTTACATCTTTATTTATGGATTAATCTTCAAAGAGGACATTGAGGTATGTTTTTGAGATGTATAAAAACTAATCAAGTAGCAAATTATTAGAGCAATTTCATGATGGGCCTTTAAGAGGCCACTTTGTAGCCAATAATATAGTGTCAAATATAATAATAGATGTTTATTTTTGGCCTATTTTTTTCAAATATTCACATGCATGGGTTATAATATGTCTCAAGTGTGTAATGTTTATCAACAAACAAAGATTAGTTGTCATGCCTTTGAAACCTATTCAAGTTGAGCAGCCTTTCATATAATGAGGCTTAGACTTCATTGGCATGATTAATACTCAATCAAGTGATAGACATAAGTGGGTTTTTATAGACACTAATTACTTTACCATGTGTGTGGATGTAGTTTCACTCAAGGAATCAAATGAGAACTAGTTTTAGAGTTTTATGACAACCTAGTGACTCATTTTGGGGCCCCTTCAACCATCATATCAAATAATGATTTAGATTTAAATGGTGTAAAGGTATGTGAGTGGGATCCTAATCATGGTGTTTATCTTAAATATTCATGAAATTACTATCCTTAGGGTAATGGACTAGTAGAGTCTATCAATAAGAAATTTGATTAAGATCATCAAGAGAATAATGGAGGACAATCAGAGAGGATGGCATACCCAATTAAAGACTACCTTGTGGTTAGATAAAATTATTCCAAATAAGGATATTTGGAACTCTCCTTACCAAATATTTTATGGTAGAGAAGCAAGGCTACCCATTTCATTAGAACTTCCAACCTTAGAACTTGCACATTATCTAGACCTTATGGAGAATGATGCAATGGAGGTAAGAATGAATAAATTAAGAGAGTTGGAAGAAATAAAATATAATTCTATGAACACTATGTGATTCAAACAAGAATAATTCAAAATATCTTTTGACAAGAGAGATTCATCCAAGACCTTTTAGTAAGGTGATATTATGCTTAAGTGGGATGAAGATTATGCCAAACCAGGTAAACATTATAAATTTGATAGTCTTTGGAGTGGTCCATATGCCATTAATTATTGTAAGGAAAGTAATTATTTATAATTATATAATTTGAGTGGTGAGGATATCCATATTCCAATCAATGGGATGTTCCTCAAGTATTGTTATTAGGAGAGTCAATACTTTTATACATAGTAGTAGTTTCATTCCTCTAGGTGTTGTTATACATGCTTGTTAGTTGTTATTTTGTTTTAGTTGTCAGTTATTATTTCCTATTTTGTGTATTGTTTTTTTTGTCAAGTTTTCAAGTTTTTATAGTTTTATAGTGTATTCCAAAGTTTGACGTAGCAAAGAAATTTTAAATTTTCTTGACCAACAGACTGGTCAACCCCTATGAGTCACCAAAAATGTTGGCTATTTGGCCTATCAAGGCCAAATGCCAACCCATATAATTTAAATTTTTTTATGGACATCATAGTTTTCATTAACTACCAAGTGAAGGGAGTATGTATCATTGTCATTTCAATAGTATCAAGTGTCATTATGATGTCTTGACAAAGAATTCAAGTGGTATTGTGATCTAAAGGGCCTTAATGAAGATGATGAAGATAACAGTTGATGACTCATCATGAGGTTTTATATAATATTAGGTATATTCAAGGTATGGATATGATTATAATATTTGAAAAGTGTGATCAAAATACATATAAGTCTATTTGAAACCTTTTAGGAAGCTATAATATGCTGTTTATGACAATGAATGGCAAATCTTTGTGAATCTATATAAACATTGACTAAAAGGAAGATTTTGTCTTTAAAATGGAAAAATAACATGTCAATAGGCCATTAAATCAGTCATAATATCTATAAACACCTTCATATTCATGTGATTACCTTAATTCTAAAGTCTTATGCTTTGGAACTATCTCTTCATGAAACTCTAAAGTGTAGTTTGGGTCTTAAAGAGTTCCCAGTGTCAAAATACCCCATTATACTCTAAAAAAGACTTATTTATTATTTTAATATGATAAAAGACTCATAATATTACTTTTATAGCCCTAAATTGGTGGTTCAAATCTTAAAGTGTGAAGAGAATGCAAGAAAAAGGCCATTTTTCATTTTTTTTCAAGTAAAAGTATAGATTTGTACAGACTTTTCCATACAACAGAGGACAATAATTTGAAGAGGGTTTCATGATAAGTTTTTTAATAAATATTAAAGGTAAAATTTATCATATAGCCTCAAAAATGATTCCAAAACACCACTTATTTTCTTTGCAAAGAGAGAAAACCCTTCAAGTTTTTAGATGGTATGGCCATGAAAGAGAATTTCAAGATATAAAATTTTGGGTAGAGGAAGGGGTCTGAGAGAAATTTACATATTTAGGCATTGGTTATTATTTTTTATCTCTCTCATTGATGAACAATCCTTTATGAGTTAAGGAACTCATTATGCCTTCTTCATTCAAGCGAATAACTAGTTTTTTGAGTTTTTTCCTCTTCTGAGCATCATGAATTAAAAATATAAGTTTATACATCTTATCAAGAGTATGAACCACCTTTACATGAAATTATTCATATTATTTACACATGTGTGAGGGTACATGGGTATCAAGAAGACATATACTACTAATCTATAGTTTGCAAGGAAGTAAAGGAAGGTTATATGATTTATGAGGAATCCAAGAATGTCAGATTCTTTAAGGTTTTGTTTGTAGTGTTTTATTCATGTCAGATTTCCTTCATTCAAGTGAAATAAATATTACTCAAGGTAAATCCAACACAAACACCATAAACCATTCTCAAACTTATTCATAATCTGAGTTTAGCAGATATTAAGGAAAGTTATCATTTCTTAAGGTAATTTGAAGACTCTTAGATTTCCATTTTTAGCAATGGATGATTGTCAAAGACCTCCAAAATGATATATTTGTTTAAGACATATTCATATACTCCCTTATGATAATTAATTTGTTATTTTGATAATGGATTAATGTTCTTTTCACCTCCATCATATATCATCCCTTTTCATAGTCTTCACACTATCATTTTGCCATTGTAAAAGCTTGTTACTCCATAGTTATTCTCATTCTCTATGATCCATTGTAATCATTCCACTTTTATTCCACTTTCACCTCATTTATTCACTATTTTTAGGAGGCAAGGATGCTATAAACCATTATGGTCATGAGGATATGATTATTCTACCTTATAAACTACTAAATAGGGAAGGATCTCCACCTACAGCCAAGGAAAACTTAGTCAAGATATGCTTCATGAAGGTACTATTTTGAGGAGACTATAAAGTATGGATATATAAATAAAATAAGGTAGAACTATATCTCTTAGCTAATTTGAATTAATTATAGGTTCATCAACAATCATTTTAACTTCTTAAGGTCTCTTTCCAATAGTCTATATAAGATGCATAGTGATGATCACCTATAACCATGTTAAAGGAGATGAACCAAATGAACTATAAAAGGAACCTTTAGACCTCAATGGAGATATCTTTTATGATGAAATATATCTATATATTAAAAAAATATAAAATATAAAAATAGGATATCTTGAAGTGAGTAGATCATTAAAAACCCAAAAATGGCACTAGGATTCATTCAATATATTCTTGACAAGATTATTAGGTTGATATAGAGACAAATTTATAAGATAAATATCACTTATAGTCATATCTTCAAGCATACTTAGCCATAATCCCAAGAAGTGGGTAGAGAAAAAAATGAAGACTTTCAAGGTGGGAAAAACTTCAAATGAGATTATGAAACTTATGATGATCATTACATGAATGAATAACAAGTTCATAAGATACATATTTGACCTTCTCAAGGTCTAAATTTGTCTCAGTCTGTACAAAACACAAAGATGATCACCATACACTAAAATCACAATATAACACAATCAAACTACCTTTTCCAAGAAAGTTCTATGTTTTGAGTTTGAAGAAAGATAGAAAAGATGGTTTTGGGTTTCTAGTCAAGGTAAAATATAAAAGCTCCACATATTGAGTCAAGAAAATGCTATTTGTAGTTAGATTTTAAAAAGCCACACAATCAATGCCCCACTAGAATCTATAGGCCTATTTTAGGACAAACTTAGTTTTAAACCTAAAGGTGAATGACAAGGTTATTTGAGAGACCATTAAGCCTTATTATACTTAATTAAACATTAAAAATTATCAGAGAAGTTAACTATGTGGGATATGAAATCCTAAATCACAAAGAGTACAATCATATGGTCTCTAACACTTATAGCCACCTAGTGAGAAGATTGGATTTCATAATGTGTTTGATGAGAACACAAGGTTTTGGTCATCACAAGAAGGTTAAAAATATCCAAATCACAAGAAGGAGACTATAGAGGAATATTTCCTAAATGGAAAAGAATACCTTGAATGAATATAAATGAAGACTAACTTCATATAGTGTATCAAAGCAAGAAGGCCTAATTCACTAATGGTTAGACACAATAAACCTTAGGTAAATAATGAGGTCAATATTTTAAAGAAAAAATTAGATCCAATTGAATGAGTGATAGCTCTTGTAATGACAATAAATATATCACCATTAGGAACTCCTTAACTGTCTACATGAGGTTCCAAGTCACTTAACATGTTTAGGCATTGTGGGAGTTTGACTATGCAAAGATATATGTGGAAATAAATGACTATTTCAAGTCAAAATGATGAATTAAAAGCTAATTATTAATGAGATAAATGCTCAAAAAGTGTTTAGAATGTTCAAGGTTGCATAACAATGCCTAATTCAAATATATTCATCTATAGCTAGTGTTGGCAGGGTTTAAGGTTTAGGAGTCTATGAAGAAAGATGGTGTGGTGAGAAGATGCATAGGTTCAAGAAGTGAATAGTGGAATATATGTATAATTTAAATAATGGTTTTAATATCATAATCAACCCTTATAATCATTTTGATAAATAATTATAAAGGTGCTATAAAACTCAGTCAAAGACCTATTGAAAAGTTAGGCAATCCACTAGCTAGTTTTGGGGAAAATGAGTTTTAAAGCCTTTATAGGCATGATCCATATATGATTTTTTTTTAAAATGGTGGTAATGAGTGATTTTTAAGTTTAAATTATCTTGGTAAGGTCACATTAGTAGTGAAATCATCCACTATTTTATCACAGTCATGCCTCAATTTGTTGACCGTCAACAATGGAACTATGAGGAGTATTTTGAGGTTTGATGGATCATATAGGGGGTTTGAACTACATGAAAGGTTTTTTAAGGAAATTCAAGGTTTTTTTATTATCAACACACATTTTGAGATGATCATATTGATTATTTGATGCAAATATTCACTTGAGGGCTAGAACATGCAGACAAGTTTTAAACCCTTAAGAAACCCTGCCACTATGTTCAATTGATCCATGAGATTTATTTCACATTGATGAGACTTATAATGATGTGGAGAGTCATTTGAAACCATTAAATATTTTTTTTATTGAATATAATGAAGCATACTTGTCAAATTTTGGCTCTTAAACCTTATTTCTTCTTACATAATCTATGCCAGCTAATCGAGGCACCTATTCACTACGTACACATCTTGATGGATATTTTTTATGGGAAATCGATCTAGTCAGGATAGTTTAAGTGGTAAAATTTATTTAAATATATGTAAATAGGTTTTCTATTAGGGGTTCATACTCTATGAATCATTGCTAATAAGTTCAAACCCTTAAAACTATAAAACATACCTAATATACCTAATTGTGCATTATAATGAAGTGTTTAAGACATGAAATTGTGTTGGGGGTCTTATAAAATTTCTTGATCATCTTTATAGCTTTTTGGTTGGCATATGCATGATCCATGCTATATATACTGTCTCAGAAGGCTATTTTAAGCCTGTAAATAAGAAAATGAAAGATGTTTGCTTAAAAAATAAGTTATAAAAGGAATATGGGGTCGTATAATTATTAAATAACCTTGATAAAATCATATATATGGGTATTTATGACCATTTTCATAATAAAATAGGTTTGGAAGTTCAAATAAGGGGTTGTGTGCATATAGATAAAAGATGAATAGCTCATTCAAGCTTACACCACATCTCCACAAGACTTCATAGAGGTCATTCAAGTCCTATAGAGTGGATAAAAAAAATTAAACTCATCATGAGGTAAAAAATACTGAATAACCCTACATACACATGTGCTTGTCTATTGAGTTCATGAGACAGTGTCATGAAGAAGGGGTAGAAAAATGTAAGTAAAGTCATGAATGCACTTCAAATCTTCATGAGAATCATCATAAGGTTATTAAAGAGGTGTATACATAATTTTATCCATAAGATAAGCATTATAAATAATAATTTTATCCTTATAACACCAAACATGCTTATAAATCTTGTTTTCTTCTCTAAGTGGTGACTTCACATGTTCACCATGGTACATATCTTTTTCATGGGAGGCTGGGTACTTTGGGAGAGGTAAAGGGCCCAACATACTAATATTTTGTGGTGTTGGTTTATAGATTCAATTCCAAAACTTAATGAATTATCATTAAGATTATTTAGTACAGTTAATTCCTCCTAGAACCCTACTATAGACCTGATTAAGAAAATTTGAAATAAAAGGCACCAAAATAGATTCAAATCACCTAACTACCACCTAAATCATCCAATACACTTAGAGAGGTTCATGTCCATGGAATTTTTTTGTATGGATTGTGTATGGACCTATCAAAAAATATGGTTTTAGAGGAAAAAGTGTAGAAAGAGAGGTACAAGGCATTTTAAGAAAGTGCCAATCATTAAAGAGTGAAGCTTGACACTTGGGTCTCTTCAAATTAGTCAATCTATAAAAGTGAATAACAACATGACCTAGTCAACTAATTTGATAGATTTGTAGGTTTTTTTGGACTAAAATTACCTATAATTATTTTAGTCCTAAAACATGCTTATTCATAGGTTTTCAAGGTTTCATACAAGCTTTTAGAGCCATAAAATGTAAGTAATTAGGTTACTAGGCCTAATTGGCCTAGTAAACCTAGTTGGTCAATCAAATGAAGTTGATAATGGTGTCGAATAATGTTTATAGAGTTAATAAGAGGAAATACACTTAAAATAACTAATATTGAGTGTTAATAACATGCATAACTAGTCTTCAAGTGGTAATTCCATGCATAACTAGTCTTCAACTGCCAATCACATGCATAACTAATCTTGAGTGTCAATACATGAGTTAAATCACCCTTAAGTGGAAAGGTACATGACTTATCTAAAAATTAAGGGCATATTATTACTTAATATTATTTTAAATTATTTAACTACATTTTAAACTACCTCTTTTCAATTCATAAGGTCATGTACGAGCATACATCATGGATAGACTTCTTGAGGATTGTTTGTAGCTATTCATAACTAAAGTGACACTTGAATGAATGATAGATGGATGTTATTGTATTATCCTATATTATATGTTTCTTTTTATCACATATTTTTATAAATATTCAAGGCCTTATGGCTTATTTTTGGATCCCTGATGTTGGTATACAAAAATTATGCTAAAATTGTAACTTGCACCTTGAGTTAATGAGAAAAATTTGTTGTAGAATTCTTCATGGTTGTTAGTGTGTTTCTTAATTTTTGATTTATAGATAATTTTGATATTTATATCATTTTTTAGGTCCCCTCCTTCACCTATTACTTTTTATTCATCCTCTTCAGGTCACATAAAGTGTGAAAGGATAGAAATTATGTTGAAGAGTGTTAGTGTGTAGTGTTTTTACAGACCTTCATTCCCATAGATTCAAGTTACATATCTTATCTAACATTTACATGTAACACTCATTTCTATTATTGTATTTAGAAAGTATTATTTATAATATATTCCCTTTGGATTCACAAGTGTGCTCAAGAACAAGGTTTATAGAGGATCATTCAAGAATAGGTGCATCACCATCATTGGTATAGGTTTTTCCTTTTAGTTATCTTTATAAATATTTTCACCCCAAAATTAAATTAGATTTTAAAAAAGGATTCAATTTTAATACATCAAAGGAGATATCCTCATAATCTAGAGGTTTGGTCTAAGTTACAGGTATCCCACAACCTTAGACCAACCCAATGTTAGTCTAGGTTTGAAGGTGAAATGAGAAATCTACTTCAACAGGGTGCAATTTGGGTTGATAACAGAAAGGATGAAGATTTTTTTTTAAATCACAAAATCTTCCGAAAAAATGAAAAAATAAAATAAAAAAATCATTATGTGATACTACAGGGATTCAATTGGGAAGTTTTATTTTATTCCCTCACCTCAAAAAGGGGCATGCCATAGAGGCATTATTGATTTCAGACATTTATAGTTTCAGATTCAATGGGGGAATGTCATATAGGCATGGATTACAAATTTTCATAGTCTTAGATTTAGTGGGGGCATGTTTTAGAAACATGTTCTCTGTACTTACTCAGTATATAAAATTCCTAAATTACAGTGGGGGCATGTTTTAGAAACATGTCCTCCACATTGGCACTTATATTAATTTTCAATTTTTTCAATATATAATGGGGGAATGTTATGGTAACATGTAACCCACACTTGTTTAAATTTTCAAATTGGCCAAAACATGTAGTTATATGATTTAGATACATATTTGTGTTATAATTATATACATTGGTACCATTTTTATATAAATTTTCAACATGAAACATATCTAAGGTGAATATTCTATGAAAGTTGTGCATAATATTGGAAAATCAAATCAATTTTAGATTCCAAACACTTTTAGGGATTATCACCACCCACTAGGTTGAAATTTTATGGACTATATTAAAAAAATCTACTATAATAGTTGGTTCAATTTTTGGCATGGATGAGGTGATTAAATCACTTAATAATTTCTAAGTTCGTAGGTTTAACTTAATTTTATCATCTAACCTCAACAAATTTTTATTATGATTTGACTTGGTTGACTCACACTCACCAGGTTATACGTATGATTAGGCTATATGGTTGAGCTAGTCTCAACTGCTATGTAGCACCCTATATTTTCTCTAAGGTTTGGGGAATGGGTACTCTTATCTATATTTCTCTCCATATCCTTAGATACATGCACTTTTTATATTTATACTTGTCATAATATTAGGTTTAGTGATTCATAATGATACATATCTCAAATTAAAGTGCCAAAAGCTAAGATAATTATATCAATACATAGGTGTACTTCTAAACCTTGCTTTATTTTAATTTCAACCATTTCAATACTTCAAATTTTAGATTATATGCATTGATTATATACTATAACATTCTCTTGGTTATAGGTTAGTCTCCAACAAAGCACTCAAGTTGGACTCAATCAAGGAAAAGGTGTGTTATACACACTTAAGTACACATCCCTTTCCTTCAAACTAGTAATTTAATTACTATATTAATGGGGGGAAATGTGGATGATATTTATGAATTATATATCACCTAAAATTTATATGCTTGTAAAACTCAGACCTTAGTTATTCCTCTTAGTTCTAAACCTTTACTACTTTTGCAAGTCTCATATTTGCTCTCTTTTGTACCCTTTGGCATATCTCTTAGTACAAATAGTATTTTGTTGATGACTTAAGACTTATATATTATGTATAATCCTTAAAACCTACTTATCTTACACCTCTATAAGTTTTGAGCCTATATCTATTTTTTTACTCCTTGGACACTTGCATCTCAGATAGACACCTATGTTGATGCATGTGTCATATTTTAATGCAAGTGTCTAATGACCTAAATTAATCTAATTTTGAAATGAAACATATCCTAATGGTTGGCCTAAGGTGTATTATGTGAGATATTCTCTAAATTTGAGTGGTTTATATGCACAATTATTCTTCATTCTAAACTCACCTTGCATTCATATTAAAGAGAATTTAAAGATCATTTAAGTGATTAAAGATTTATTATTTTCTCCTATTCTCATATAACTCATAGGAAAAACACACTTACAAGTATGAATTATTGAAGGAATAACCTAAGATCCTAATTTTACAAATTATAATCTAGGTCCCTTTTGTAATTATTTTCCACATATTACACCTTTGTGCACACACAAGTGAACACATTAGGAGATAACTACATTAGTTTGAGGCCTTATTTAGAGTAGTGGATATATAAGAATCACCCAATTATATATGGGTATTTAGGGTTAGATTCACACTATGATCCCACTAACCCATTCTTACCAAGGTCATTATAAAGATGAAGAAATAGGGTTTGATCATTTTACAAGGAGTGAGAATCTATGACCCAAATCTAAATACACCAGAGTAAAGGTGATGATGAAAATAGAATAATCTAGATGGTTGTATCTAGTTTTAATAGTCACTCCATTATATTAACCTACATCTGATATAGACACTAACATCAACATAATCATCCCAGGCTTATGTAAGTGTCTTTAGCTACAAAAACACTTAATCCATAATTTGGTGACTATTTTAGAATATTCTTCCAGTATGCTTCCTACCTATTCTAGATCAATATTTGTGTTAAAATTAGAACCAACTAAGTATCTTATTTCTTTGTCATTATAATATCTATCATAGTTGTACTTTCCATTTTTAGCATATCTTAGCATAATAAATTCAGTATATGTTTTATTTGAGTTTTTCAATTAATTAGCCCACTATAGATATGTTTATCACCCTTGTGGTTATTTATTTATATATTAATAATCCTATATAACCCATATTAGGATCTACATCTAATTTATTTAAACACTAACTCTTCAAGGATAATCGCTTAGTACGAATGCACCACAAATGATAGACAATTGAGGACTTCCTATGGCTAATCGTTAAAAATAACTATGGGGTCTTATGATATACCAAAGATATGTGGAAGATAGATTACACATATAATTTTTTATAATGGTTTGAATAATGGGGCATAACCCCTCATTTCATGGATAACATGGAAAGCTGACATGTGCTTATCCCATGACAATAATTATCTATGAGCTTAAAATTGACAGAACTCAAATTTTACCTAATTATAAAAAATATTAAAAACTAATTTTAAAAATGAGATAACTTTAACATGTCATAGAAATTATCTATATATGTGATAGATAAATAATTACAATCTCATTATAGATTATTAAATATATATTGGAGCATGTTTTCTATAGATTATCAAACTAGTTACAAAATAGATAGTAAACAAATCTCACCAAAGTGATAATAATAAGTAATTACAAAAGAGATTATAAATAAATAAAATTATTATACAAATATATCTCAATAGTGAACTATAAAATATTAAACTAATTATGAAATAGAAAACAAACAGTGTCTACCAAGGTTATAACATAACCAATAGGAAAAGTGAATAAAAATAAATTAGCTTATCATAATAAACATGTTTCAATAGTGAACTATGGAAAATTAAATCTATTACAAATTCTATACTAAACTATGGAAAATCAAACTGATTATAGAATAATTTTTTGTTTAGTATATTACTTTCCTACTCTTGAGCTTACTTAGGTCTTATTTCATTGGAGATGTTTGTCCCACAATCATGATGATGATGGGTGTATGCCTTACTTCTACCTATATTTGGGAAGTTAGTCTCACATGCATGGGATGATTGAGATTCTCCTATCTTATACCTATTTATACATCTCTATTATAAATTATTTGATAGATAATAGAAGAGAATGGATAATAGATAGTTTATTCTTTGTGTGAAATGATTTAGCTTCATGGTTGTGATAATGGATTTATAGAGAGATATTAGTTAAAGAGTCTCCTTAACTCTATCATGGTATCATAGATTCAAAGGTTTTCATCCATGCATTGATAAGTTTCTATTTAGATTACATAAGCTATTTATTAAATCTCCTCTAAGTAGTTGTTACTCAGGCCCTTATCCCAAAATTGACTCATATTTCTTCTAGGCATTTTTCATTTGTTAAAGCCTTGATGAGGTATAATTTTTAGGCTCAGTTTATGTTTTTTGGTGAATGACCTAGTTTTACATAGCTGGTAGTCATTTTTGACTTACCATGCTGATATAAGAAGATGATATGTGTATTATTTTATCTTTTATAGACTTACATTGGTTTTTCCATTAAGACCTACATTTCATCCAAATACCAGCTATGTTGAAAAATTGTAGGTGTTAGACATTTTTATAGTGCATTAGAACAAAGTTTTTTGTTTGTAGATCAGAGAGGACTACATTCTCAATTTTTATTCTAGAAATTTGTTTATTTTATACTACATTATATATTATCTTCTAAATAGACAATGTCGAATAAGTTATTCCACATTAGAGTGGTATTGGAATTTGGAGGGTAGAAGCATTATCTTTTCTCCATCTATTTTGTGATGCATTGGATTGTTTTGGCCTTTAATTTGGTGGAGCATGAGATATAAACTTTTTTATTGTCTTTTACATAGGAATTATACTAAAAATCCATTCTTATTATTTGTTAGTAATGGATTTCCTCATATTTGTTAGGTGTTATAGATCTAGTAATAGCTAAGGCATCATTTATTACTAATAGGAGGATTTGGTAGAGGGAAGAGGTGATTATAAGATTTTGGCTACATTATATTCAAATTTTAGTAGGCTCATTTCATGGGATAACCCCTATGAAACTTATCCATTTCATATCCCATTAGTTATAAGCTTCGAAAAAGAATCCAATCACTACCTCTTTGCATTTTTTTCCCTCAAAAAAGTTAGTTTTTTGGGAATTTTTCTTCTCCTAGAGTTTAGAGAATTTTTTTCAAACTACACCTAGTATAGTTTGGTGAAAATTGGAGAATTTTCTCTAAACTACAACATTGCATGTAGTAGCACTATTTTTATTCAACTTTGCACATGAAAATTTAGAATTCTTCTTCACTCCTACACCTAAGCCCACCATTATGTTGATAATTGATATGTATTAATTACCCTTCCTATATATATTTAACCCATGTAATTTTTATTTATACCATTGTCTTTCCTCTCTCCTCACTATTTTCAAGCTCATGTGTATCTCTCCTCACCATTTTTGAATCCAGTTGTTCTCTTCATCATTTTCATTGATTGATCTAGTTCATCTGTGGATTCTTCCTCATCTTAATTTCAATGAGTTATTTATTTTATCTTTTTGTGTTTCATGTTTAGGGTTTTAGTTTTAATATTCATTATTTTCTTTTTATTTCTTTGTGGTTGTTGTTTTATTGGATCTATCTATTCTTGTTTTATGTTATTAATACCCTCCTTTCCTTGCCAAGTTTCATATGTTTGAATAAATTAAAATAGTCATGAAACAAGCCAAAACCCTTTGGTACAAGTCGAAGAATTCTCTCTAGTGTGCACCCTAAAACAAATTAACCAAGTCTATGTAATTCAAAGAATTTTCTTTGAGTTTCACATCTCCATTCACCCTAGTGCACTTTGGAGAATTTTATCTAAAGTACATGAAGCTTGGTGTACTTAAAAAAAAATTCTTTGAAGTGTACTAGGTTTTAAAAGATAATACATGAGTGCATATCAAAGAATTTTATTCGATATGCAACCTAACTTCACCCAAGTGTATTTTAAAGAATTTTATCCGACTTACATTCAAACACAAATCTTGGGTGGATGTTAGAGAATTCTATCTGATATGCACCAAAGCAAATCCAACACCTAAAACTTTCCAAAGGTGCAAATTAGAAAAAAATCTTTGATCTTCATCCAATTAACTAAATCCTATGTATTTTGGAGATTTTTTTCCAAATTACACCAAGACCAATTTTAACCCATCATACAGTTCAAAGAATTTTCTCTAAACTACATCTTTCCCAAAAAAAGACAAAAATGCTAACTCTAGATAATTAAGTTTTCTTACTTGTAGCTATCTAATTAATGTCAAACATCTCTCCAAATAAGAAAAAAATAAAATAAAAGTATCAGGGTGTTTTACCATTATCTATATTTGATTCAAATATGGATCAAATTAGAGATATAGAAATTGGTCATGTAGATATGGCTAAATTTTTATAGAGATTGGGAAGAGAACCCATTGCATCTCATATGTAACTAGCACTTAATAGTGAAATTCATTTGGCTACATCATTTTCAGTATTAGCACATGATTATAAATTTGTCTTGACCATGGAAACACACTTTGATAAGGAAAGTAAATCAATCAAGGATTTAGAGGGTAAGGTGATTATTCACCTTGATAAGGAGTATTTTGATAAAATTTTCCACCTTTTTAAGATTGAAGAATATTATGATTTAACTATGAAATTAGCTCCAGGATACTATGATAGAGATATTGAGAAGTGTAAAAAACGTATCAATTCTAAATGGCTCAAGACTACTTGACCCACGATTGCTAGATGGCCCAAGTATTTGTATCGTAGTGACTTTTTAGAGGAGATAGGGGGATTGATTACTCTCCTCAACAGAGTGAAAGGGTTTTCTACTTAAATGATTTTTCAAGAATGGATGTATCAATACATTTTGGTTATTAAAAGAAATAATCAAATGGGGTAAACAAATTAGTGATGTTATTTGTCATCAGCTCTCTGAGGCAGCTTCTTCACTCATGTTTTATAAGACTTCATATCTTATGTATGTTGTAGCTAGTATGCATTCTTTCTTGGGACTAAATTATATTGATGAGAGGATAAATTTTCCTATATATGAGCATTATCCACAACTAAATCTAAAATAGAATGTCAAGCATTAAAGGAAAGTTAATGATGCTTTATTCTATACATTCATTTGCACTCTTGAGAAAGAACTTGAAAAGAAGAGAGTTTCAAACTAAGCATGGGCACATGTCAATAGGGTTAGATGCATTTTCTTGCAATTCACAACTTTTACATACATTAGGGTAGGAGGATTTGATGAACATCCTTACATGCTACCCAAATACCTAAGTGATAAACTAATACTAATGAAAATATGCAGACAAGTGATGAACGTACATAAAAAATAATCAGATGATCACAAGAGATGTTTTAAATTTCTAATCAATATTAGTTGGTACACAATTTCCACTAATCCAAAGGATAAGACTATGGAAATTGAGATGCAGTGGATTACACTTAAAAAATTCAAAAGTAGAAAAAACTTTGATTATATAATGATGAAGGGGAATCTCAAACTTAATATCACTCATGTGCATAGAATTGAAGATATTTGAGCAGAATGTAGAACTGATGAAGATATAAGGAGACTTTATTATAGTCACCTTACTATTGATCATATTTTCAAATTGGAATTAGAAAATATTCCTGGGGATTTAATAGATGATGGTAATAAATTTGATCATGCATATGACAAAAATCAGTTGGATTAAACTCCTCTCCCTTCTATCTAATGGTCAGTCAAAGAATCCACTTCTATTAGAGATAGATTTCAACTTATTCTTGCAAGAACTAATGATTGGTTGGAATCTAAAGTAATTAAGTTGAAACATTTTAAGACTAGTAATGAGGAATATTATGATGAAGAGATTGCTAAGAAATGAAAGGAGCTGAGAACCAAGAACAAAGAAGAGCTGTTTACTTCCAAATAGAAGCCAAAATTTGTATTTCTCAGTAAAGGAAAGAGGAAAGACAAAGAATCAAGTGTCAAGGAAAGTGGTCAAGTGGAGAAAAAAGAAATCATGGTCACAAGTGAGGCACCACCTCAATCAACAACATCACAAGAGTCTCAATTAGTGCTTCAACATACTATACAAATAGATAATACTCAATCAAAGGTTCCTTTGACTAAAAAAATTTAAGCCATAATTCCATAGGTAACATTTTCCATAGTTCCTCTTGTGAGTACCACTATACAAGTTGATCCTATTCCTTCTCAAGTTGTTCTTTCACCACCATCTTCACCTCTAAGGACTATATTTTTTCAAGTTCCTTCTCAAGGTACACAAGACCAAGTTTTTGATTCATTGTCAAATCTACTCAATCCTTCAAAGTCATTGGGATCCCATACTAATTTATATTTTACCCAACAATATATGGACAAATTTATGTCTATACCTTCCTCACAGACAACAACTTAGGTTCCTATCACTCTAGTGTCCAAAATGTCAATAAGAACTAAAGTGGTGGTCACTCCAACCCAAAATCCACATGTTATTACTAAAATTTCATTGTTGTCAACCCCATTACCATATACATCCATCACATTGCCTTCCATTACACTTAACTTACAATCCATTATCCCTCGCCAAGTATCCCAAGCTTTAACATTCTCTATCCAAAAAGATCTATCTCTTCTTCCTCCTTGGTTGGAATAAAAAACACCTAAGAAGAAGTGAGTAGTGGCACCAGAAGATTTTGATTTTGGTAACTTGTGCCAATAAAACCCAAAATAATGAAGAATGCCAAAACTACGTCAAGGGTAATTTTTGAATCTGGGCATAAGTATGTTGAAGTTGCAGTGCCTCCAAAAGATAGAAACATTGAAGATATTCAATCATCTAAATATGTAGTGGGATGAATATATCTTAGAAAACAAACTCATGAAGGTGTGAAGGAAGATTTACAAGCAAAAATGGCCTCCTTCATCGAGAGATCTGATAAGGATAAGAAGATCAAGGATCAACTCAAAGTACAAGTGGAAAAACTTAATTTTGCTTTATTAAAAATCACCCAACCTTCTAAGTCTCTTAATGTTATTGTGCATGAAAATACTAAAAGAGCCATTCAACTTGTAAAAAAAATTGGATCTCAGGGTCATGCAATCAATGCCTAAATTGGGAGATTAATAAAATAGGGTATTTAATGTTTTCATTCTATCATTAGATTTTTGAAGAACCTCAGTGAAGTGAGAATAAAAATTTAGCAAACAATTGAAACACTCACATAGGATTTGGAGTTGACTAAAAAAGATATTTATATATGGACTCAACTTTGAAAATTAAAACTGGAGCTTTTGGTTAAGCATAAGGTCATTCCAAATAGGAAATTTTTATTGAATATAGGGAAGTTATGAAGAATAAAAGAGAAGTTCTCAGGAATCTAGTTAAAGATCTTGAATAAGATGAAGATATGTCTGATAATAAGATGTCAAATATTGTAGATAAAATTGGTAAACTCTCCCATCAATTTAAAAATGAATCTCAAGAAATTATTCCTATGGAGACTATTATTCAAGAATTTATTTTTGATTCAAATAAATATTGAAATAGGTACTTTCACACTAGACTCCATCAATAAATTGATTGAATTTTAGGTTATTTTGAATAAATTTTAAAGAATCATGGACAAAAGAAAATATTTGCTAGTTAACTTATAAGATTCAATCACAAGGGTGCTTGTCATTTCTAAAGGTACATTGAGGCCAGATAACAATGTAATTCAAACTAGATTAAATAGATATGAGGAATTTTTAGAAAATAATAAAAAGGAAGAAATTCTTGTGTCTAAAGAAACTTAGTTTACTTTTGTAATTTTCCATATGTAGTTTTATTCAATGTAAATTACAAGTAGGAAAATTACATATTCCTAAGTCAAATAGGAATCTGTCAATGAATAAGTCAATGTATTTATGTTTTTATTATTTTTGTTCACAGCTCCTCTCTATAAATAGGAGGATGCTCTTTGTAGAAAGGATCACCAATTATTATATAGGGGAAATGTTTCTGAATTGAGAAACAATTTTGAAACTTTGTGTTAAAATATACTTGTGGTGTATAGGGATTATTCTTTTTTCTTTTCCATTAAATTTTCTTTTGCTTTGAGTGAATTGTGGTATAAAATTTCTATAAAATAGAAGGTGCCAAAAAGCTGATTTTGGAGTCTTTAAGCTACTTATTAGTTTCTGGGTTTGTGATCATCATTGAAGGTGAATTATTGAGGAGACTTTGAGCTGCTAGTTATTCTTCTTTGGTAATTTTAATCTTTATTAGAAATAGGGTTAAGACTTTGGGCTGCACCTTATTCTATAATTTAAATTTATTCTACTGGTATTATTCTTGTCAATCTTTTGGTTAATAAATCTGAATATTGGTTATATTTGGTTCATCAAGTGATCTTAGATTTTCAAAGTATATCACAAAAAATGGAAGGAAGTTTGTAATTGAATATCTATTTTGAAAAAAGAGTATTGGATGATATGACAACACCCACTATGATAAAATTATTGTAAATAATTAAGTGTTGTGTTAATTAACAATAAAAGGGAGCCTCCCCTTTCATTGAGGAGAGATTTCATCTCATCACATTATGGCTAAAATCACCATTTTGATACCATTGTGTTGGTAACAAAATATTTACCCAACAGGCTACATGGAAGTTATTCTCAAGACTATATTGGAAGAGAGATATGCAATGGAAGTAAGCTACTAGATCTACATTATACCTATTCCTTTATAGAGGTGGCATTGTAATTCTTTTTTTGATCTGATATACCGCTATAAGAGGCATTGGAAGGACACTAAGACGTACATTAAAATTGGATTTTTTAGCATTTGCCATGTTTGTATTGTTTCCTATAGAGTTTTTCTTTGGAAAACTATGATTTTCTTATCTATTCTATGGTTTTATATTACCTATCATCCTTTATGTAAACCTTAGTTGGACCCCAGGCATTGAAATTTTCTTCAAGTGGAAATCTTGTCTACTGCATGGAGGAGAAGATTGGACTTGGAGGCACCTATACACAAGTGTCTTAGTATTCCTTCATCTCTATTCTCATGACACCTAAAAACCATCATCTTTCCTCTTAAAAATAACTATTTTTATTCATTATTTTCTTTATTAATATATTCTTTTCCCTCAAGAGGAATCATCTTTCACCTGCACAAGTATAGAGGTAACTGGCAGATTATTTTGTCACTTAAAAATGTTTGTGGTTTGATTTAGATTCTAATGAGTGGTTGAAAGGCTATCTTCTTTTCTGATTTGGTTGCTAAAATAAATTTCTAGTGTAATTTTTAATATTTTTGACCCATTTACAAGAATTTGTAAATCCTATATCTTTTGAACCATAACTCAAATTTGAGTTCCATTTTTTTCAAAAGTATATGGTTTTCAATTATCTATCCATTGGTGCTATAAATTTATAAAAACACACTACTTTTATAAAGTGCCAAGTTCTAGGGGGGCCTTTCACATTTTTGGGGATTTATTTATTCATTTCCAATATTTTAATTAGGAGTTATTCTTTTGGGGGGATCTTTATTTATTCTTACCAAATTCTTCCTTTTATTTTAATGGAGACCCTTAAAACCTCAAATTACACTACTTGAAAAATAAAAATGAAGATACACCTTCTACTAAAAGGCTTATGGATAATGGTAATTGACAATCTTCCCAACATCATTGATGAGGAATATATTGCCTAGATTACATCTATACTAGATGAGGCTCTTCATTTGATTTATCTTAATGTTTTAGATGACATGCACATTCATATTATGGATGACACATCACCAAAGGGAGCTTGAGATGCTATTATAGCCTTCTTTGAGGAGGATATTGGACTTTTGGGTTTTTTAAATCCTCCCTTACTCCACCTCCTATTACACTTCTTTCTCCTCTTATTAGTGAGTATTTATATTTTGACAGTGACATAGATGATGCTTCTCCATCTCCTTTTGCTCATATCGGTGAGGTTTTATCTTATGATGATGCATTCTCTCCTCCTACTATAATTTTTTATGATGACACATTCTTAATGGATATTTTTCTTATTTTTGTTGAGCCACCTCTATGGCATGAGTTTTTTTTAGACTTGGGACATTTATTTGAAAAACCTTCATTTGTTCCTATGCAAGATGTTGAGCCATCATGGATTATCACTTCAAATGACTCTACTAGTTCTAATGAGAGTACACTTATTGATCATTAAGATCCACTTCCCATAGACATTCTTTCAACATGTTACAAATATTTATTATGACATATTCATTTTCATGGAATTACATCTAGTTCTTGTGTATGATCTTACCATACCTCTGCCACACTTTAGATTTGGACATGATTTAGATATCTTTGTACTGCTACCTCCTTCATCATCCATTATGGAATGGATAAAATTCTAGTACACCATTCATGTTATTATTTTTGAAAAGGAATAAACATCTTTTGATGTGGATAAAGCTTCTATATTCTTCTAGCCAAAGATATCAACATTGATTGTGGTCATCTTTTGATCTTGACTTAGAGAATTAACAACTTTAGTGTCAATGGAACTTATCCTTGGGGGATTCCATATGAAGTCCTTCCTTCCTTCTTTTACATCATTTTGGAGGAATTTTTTTTCTATGGGGTTTTTATCTTTCTCTACTTCATGGATATATATTGAACATGAGTACCTTACCAGGTCTTATTACTAGGATTCATACTGTGGATATGCCACTATATCTTTTTTGGCTATTTTTAGCCCCTAGCTTCACTTGAGAGGGTTGGTGTTAGAGTAAGTATTTATCATACTTATAGGTTATATTTAGGTTGTTTGTCTTTTTCTAATTTTCTCTTATATGTATAATTATCTTGCACAACTTAGTTAAGATTGATTCTAGTTTTGTCTTGCCTACTTAAGCAAGGGTTCTCCATTATATTAAACATGATTTTTTGAATATCATTTGATTTGCCTTGTCTTTGAATTTAATTTGTTTACAAGCTTATTATGATGTTCTTACTATCAATAGTTTAGAATCCTATCCTGGAATGATATAATTCACATTTATTTCATGGTATCCGAGCTATCTCCAACTACCATTTTTCTAATTGCCAATATTTGCATTGTTTGTCTACTCCTTACATAAGTTATATGGTTATTTTTTTAGATATAAGTTTTTTAATTCATATTTAAAACACCTCTATTATTGATATTTTTTGGTTTTGAGTATGCTTAGATCTCCTGTGTTTAGATCTAATCAATTATAATGATTTTCGTTTAATTACTTAGATTAGTTGTGCTAGCCATACATATTTTGAGAAATTATAAAGTTTTTTTCCTAGAAAATCATGATTCTCTTGTAGATTAGTTTGCTCTTCACATAGTTGTTTGATTTAGAAAATTATTCAACTACTAGAAATAATACTTTGATATGTTTTTAGAAAGTGGTAAATATAAATGTTATGATAAATATCTAGGGAGATATGAGGCTTTGAAGTTGACCTTGTGATTTTATTTTTCTGTGATTTTTATGCGTGATCAAGAAAAAAACCAGATCTTTTTTTTTAAAGTGAAAAATTAGTGTGAAAGATTGAACTATGTGGAATATTTTTTTTTTTTGATTTGCTGAAAATTTCCTTCAAAACCACTTTTTACAGATATGATATAAATAATTTAATTTTCTCTAAGCATTCAAATTTTTTGGTTTAATGTTTTGTTTTTGACTTATTTATGATAGGATAACCTTGTGAAAGCTATATCTTTTAATTACTAATTCAAAATTGAGTGCTATTTTTTATAAGTGTATGTTTTTTATGCATAATCTATTGGTGTCATTTATTTTTTAAAAATGCACTAAAATTTAAAGTGTCAAATTTTAGGGGGGGGGGGCGCATATAATAACTGTGAGGGATTTACTATCTCATTGTAATTTTGGATGCATTTTTAAGTGTGATTGATGTTTTATTTGCATGAGCTTTGGCCCACATTAGTCTTTCTTGTCCTAGATTGTTGTTTATGTCACTCTTGCACCTTGCAATATCTCAGACACATTTTTGGCTAAGTTTGATGTCTTTGACATGTGATTTATTGGTTGTTATGTTTGGTAGTTGATCATTTTAGGTGTGTTTTCTCATAAGTGATGGTTTTTTTCTCCATTTACCACACTCTTTCATCAACCCACGACATGCTCTATTCTGTTTTGTGAATTGACACTCTGAAACACTTGTAGTTTGTGTCATATCTCCATCAAGGCCCCTTTCTAAGCACCTTGACTTCTTTTATGGAGACATTTTTATAATCCCTTATTTTTGGAGTATCTCTCATGATACTTGATGGGTTTTTTGATAGATCGATAATCTCCTTATTTGAAACTATTTTAGTGAAGCCTGGTGTCTTCCTTATTTCCATTTGGTATTTTTTAATGTATGAGATATATTGTACTTACACTAGGGAGATTTAATGATTCAACCTTGTCTACCTTCATGCATTTATGTGCTATATTTTGGGAACCTTTTCACTTATTCAATTACTTATCTCTTCCATCCTTACAAGATCCATCCTCTTTCAGAGACCTCATATGTATTTTTGACACCACTTTGTTGACAAATGACAGTATTCCACAACTTGAAGTGTAACTATTTTGGTGAATCCTATTTTCATCTTGTCTTCTTTGATAGTTTGATAGTTTCTTTCAACATGATATGAAACTATTATGGTGTATACAATGTTATCTTGTTTAGTGTTTGAGTAGTGGATTTAGACCACTTGTGCAAACTTTTTTCATCCACTCCACCCATTTAACATTATGGGGGGTGTACATACAGCTTTTTTGGTGTCACTCAAACAATTCAATAGTATGGAGGGCGTGGTGTAGATTTTGATTATTAAGTGTTGATCATTCCTTACATATGAAATAATCTTTTAAACTTTCATCAAAACTGATAATATTTTTGATTAGAGCTATTCTGGTGAAGGCCAATGTTAGTTATTTTTGTGATCAATTAGTAGATTTCAACCACTCATGCAGATTGAGTTACTTTGTGAATTTTGAGTACTTGGAGTGTGGACTACTTCAACATCATCTTTGGGGGGATTGATAGCTCTCCATTCTTATTTTATTTATTTTGGGAGGGGGTAGTTTTTCCTATGGGTTTTCTTATTTTCTCCACTTTATGAGAGTTATATGTATATTTTACACTTTTTTAAGTGTTTTTTGGATTCTTCCTTTGTACATAAGTATCTTATTAAGGAAATTTATTTTCAAAAACCCATATGAGGATTTTTTCTCGTCTCCATGGCCTTTTTGGTTATTTTTATAGTGACACTAATGTGTTATACCCACCAGTGACACTGGTATAGTAGCCCCACTAGTGTTTGTGCTGACTTCTCACCATCTTATTGGAGGGTATTCAAGCAATGTTTCCTTAGATTCATCATTCTACCCAATATTATAGAGTGTAGTGTTCATATTCAAAGATCCTCATATTTAGCACCATTCCTACTTTCACTTGGCATTTACAGTAACTCAACAACTATGTAATCTGACAAGATGGATTGGCATCCATAGGGACACATGGATTCATACTGCATCCTTTATTTTACCTATGTAAGTTACACTTAAGGATGGGTGTTGGTGTAGGATATTAATTTCATTTTCTTTATATTACTTAGATGTTATTTCATTAGAGATGTTTATCCCACATTCATTATGATGATGGGTTTACTCCTTACTTCCACCTATGTTGGATAAGTTAGTCCCACATGCATGGATAGTTGGGATTATCCTATATTCTACTTATTTGTACATCTTTATTTTAAACTATTTGACATAGAATAAAAGAGAGAGGATAATAGATAGTTTATTCTTTGTGTGCAATGCATTAGCTTTATGGCTGTGATAATGGATTCATAGAGAGATATTGGTTGAAGAGTCTTCTTAACTCTATCAATAGATAGAAAACACTTTTTACCCAAGTAAAATAAAAAACTAATTGAAAGAGAGATCAAAAATAAATTAGGTCTACCAAAAAATAAATTAAATAATACATGTAATTATAAAAAATGATTGATGGATGATAAAGGTAAATAAATTAGGTCTACCAACTAATCATAGTGGATTATGGATGGTTATTCTTTAATAATGTAATTAACACTTTTTTGTATTATCCTTGCAATTGATCACATTTAGAATGGGTGAATAAACACCTTAGAGATTTATCATGATGGATTCATTAGGGATATAAATTATTATGTTTAACAAAACAAGAATTTAACAATACATGCAAATCATTCTAGGCATAACACAAATAAGAAGAGCCACCCCTATTTTCACTACACCTATAATGTTTCAAATTTAGAGTGGGTAGTTTTCCACTTTAATAAAATTAACAATATTCATTATTTTTTTAATATGAAACAAAGATCTAACAATAAATAAATTCAAGATGACACCACTATTCAAGCATAGTGAAAATATGTTGATTGACACTTGTTTTCACTATGCCGATAATGGTTTGCATTTTAAATGCGATGGTCACCCACTCTAATATATTTATTAGGATGGATTAATTTTTGAATATTAATATTATGTTTTATTTCTAAAAATAATTAAATTCAACAATACATGTAAGCCATTTCATGGATAATGTAAATAGGATGAGAAAGATTATTTTTAATATGCATGTAATGGTTCTCATTTAGAGTGGGCGGCCACTCAGTATAATATTTTTTTAAAGATGGATTTATTTATAATATAAAAATTAGGATTTAGGTGTAAAAAAAACAAATTTAATAAGACATGTAAGCTACACTTATTTGCATTGCACTTGCAATGTCTCACAATTATAGTGGGATACCACCCACTCTATGAACATTCTTAGGTTGGATTCATTTTGAATACAAAACTTCGATCTAAAAAAAAAATTAAAAAAAAATTAAGTTATTTAAATTATAATGCAAATAATATGAGTAATATTTTTAAAATTATGCCTATAATGGTTATGGATGAGTAAGAATGCTTTCACTATGCTTGCAATGGTTATAATTTAGATTGGGTGACTGCCTACTCTAAAAGCTTAAATAGGGTGGATTAATTTATAACATAAATCTTAGGTCTAAAATAAATAAATAAATAAAATAATACATGTAATCCATTTTATGGTTTTCACAAATATGACAAGTGGTTCTTGTTTTCACTATACCTATAATGGTTCATATATAGAGTGGGAAACTGCCCACTCTAAGAACATTCACATTTTGGATTCGTTTTGAATACAAAACCTATATCTAAAAATGGTGGGAAACTTACCACTCTAATATCTTTCTTAGTGTGGATTCATATAGAATATACAGCTTAGGTCTTAGGTTTAACAATGTAAAAATTAACCAATACATGTAAGCCATTTCAGACTTAACACAAATAGGATAAGTGACACTTATTTACAGTATAATTGCAATGGTTAAAATTTAAAGTTGGATGTCACCCAATTTAATAATATTCATAGGTTATATTAATTTTGAATATGAAACCCAAATCTAATAAGAAATTAATTCAAGAAGTGAATTATTATAGACATAGTGAAAATAGGTCGATTGAGACTTGTTTACACTATTCCTAAAATGGTTTGCATTTAGAGTGGGAAGTAACTCTCTCTAAGATATTTACTAGGATGGATTCATTTTGAATATATATCTTATTTGTTATGTCTAACAACAACAAAAATCAACATAACATGTAAGCTATTTCAGGTATAGTGCAAATAGGACAAGTAAGATTGTTTTCACTATGCTTGCAATGGGTTTCATTTAGAGTGGGTGGCCACCCACTCTAAGAGATTTATTAGGATATATTAATTTATAATATAAAGCTTAGAGATTATTTTTAAAAATAAAGAAATTCAAAAATACATTTAAGGCAAAGTATAAATAGAAAAAGTGACACTTGTTTGCATTATACATAAAGTGGTTCACATATAGAGTGGGTAGATATTCACTTTAAAGACATTCACATGTCAAATTCATTGTTTAACATATTATAAGATTTTAATAATAGTATACATATAATTATTACATCCAATATAAAATATTATAAATTAATATTATAATAATAGTTTACAAAATTTTATTGTAAGAGACTATAATAAGTTTTAATTATTTAAAATAATGATAATTTACATTTAATATTGTAATACAATTTAAAAATAATTTATAATATTAGTGTATGCATTCAATAATGTAAAAAAATATTAATAATAAAATGTTATAATAAAAATTTCTGTTTAATATTATAAAAAATCTATTAATATTTAATATTAATGTACATGCAATTCTTACATTCAATATAAAAATTTATAATATAACATTATTATAAGAGTTAATAAAATTTTATACTAAGAGAATAAGAATAAGATTAAATTATTTAAGGTAATATTAGTTTACATTTAATATTTTAAAATATCAATAATAGTTTGTACTATTTTTTTTCTACGTAATGAAGGTTATCAGACGCCCACCTTTTTAATTAATCAAAAGATTGATATTAATAATAAGAAACCATGACCATGTTGAAATGAAACCACAATAATCCAAAAATATGGATAAACCCCAGTAACCCAATAACCACAACTAACCAATCTCAAAAAACATATGCATTTTATCTAAACAACAACCAAACAGGCCCATAAAACCAACCCCATCTCTTGAAGACAACACCTTTGCACCAAAAACACAAACCCTTGGCTAAACATGACCAAATAACTAATATCCTATCCATTGGGGTGCCAATAATACTTGTAATCCCTTATGGCCCTACTTATCCATATCCATATCCACTACAAAAGTGAAGAGTCATAGAGATGATTCTGGGATGATCCATCCTTTCTTCTTCTTTGACACTACCATCCAGTCCTCTTTTTCATATGAGCTCTCTTCCCTAGATGGAGTATACACTTATATTGGGAGATTAACATAGACAACTTATCTTGTAGCTAACACCACATTAGACACCTTGGATCCAATAGCATTGGTATGCTTTATCTTAGAAAGAGTCAAGGATAAAATAATAATCATGTCATAAGTCATAATGTCCTTTTGATTAACCACTAATATAGATTCTACTATTGCTCTTTCTATCAAATCTGGAGAAGTATCCACAAATACTATAAGATGCATAGTAAGGGTATCCTTATACCAAGAGAATACTATTTTTATCTTATAGATACGTAAGTGGTGGTTAAATGGTGATATTTAAAACACTTATGAAATTTCAAGGGTATTCCCTCAAAGTCAAGAGTCCAAATACAATGATGATCTTTGATATTCGACTCCACATACACTAGTAAGTCTCAAGACACATCCATACAAACTAGAATACACATGAAAGTGGTGTGAGAAAAATTCAAAGTAGATGCATCCACTTCTAGAAGATAAACTAAAGCACCTTAATGACCATAAGATAGGAATATAATCAAAACTAAAGAGGAAGGTGTGGAAACTACACCCAAATTGGTCTAGTAGTGAGGGTTTCAGTAAGAAGATTAAACAAGGGATATTAAGGATTCATAAATAAAAGGTTTTAGTCCCTTTTCCAAACCTTGGATTGAAAAAATGTGTTTTTTCCTCCACACTATAAAAAACCACAATAAAAAAACCTCTAGCATGAGTAAATATCTAGAAAGTCCTCCATTAAGGGCCACTGTAAATTAGATACCCATTTATGTAGAGCAAGGAGGCTTGGCCAAAAGTGGCCAAATATATGGATAAAAGATCTTTTCACTAACCACTCCTTATTTTTAATCACATCCTTAATATCCTCATCCCCAAAAGACATAAATGAAATGGTTTTTATTTTTCATATATGCTTAACATTTATTAGTTCTTTTGCCTTCTCCAACCTACAAACAACTTCAACAAAGTATTTACCTTTAGGCTCCCCTTCCACACCCTTTCCCAAACCTACCATGCTCAGGGCATCCTTGGTATAGGTGAAGTGAATAGTCATGGCTTTTATTGAAGAAACATGCTTTTTCTTTTCCTACAAAGTCATTGCCACACTTTGATCACACCATTTCCCTTCCTTTACATGGGCCTTGGCCAATCTCCTGATCACATACTTTGTCCAAGTTGAATCAACTAATGACCAAGAATAAACCCCATATCCTTCTTACCTTCTACCTATTGGATCCCCTCACCACCTATCATATTTGAATACATTTCCCATTTCCCTCATACTCAAATCCTACCATGATCTTCACCTATCATCATCTCCCTAAAAACTAGTTTAACCTTTGTGCTGGGAGCATTTAGAGTGGTAAGTACCATCATCACTTTAACATAATAGTTTGTACTATTATTTTATGCATTTAATAATGTAAAATAAATAAATAATAAAAGCTTATAATAATATTTAAATTCAATTTTGTAAAAAATGCTTATTAATATTTAACATAGTGTGATGATTTACATATATATAACTAAAATTATATATATTTAATTATTAAAATTTAATATTATAGTAATTTAAAATTATAAAATTAAAATAATTTATATTTAAAATTGAAATGAATATTTTATTGTGTCTAAAATAATATTAAATTTATAATTTAAACATTTAATAATAACATTTAATATTACAAGAAAAACTTATTGTAATAATAATTAACATTTACTATTGTTATAATAATTTATTATGTATAAAATATGGGTTTTTAAATTCTATATTAATTGTGTGTGGCATATTAAAATTAAAAAAAAATACTATGCTTTGAATATGGGGTAAATTACAATGTGGTATATTACAATAAGTTTGTCCAGGTTGACTCAAATGATGACCAAGTAGAAACCCCACTACCTTCTTCCCTTTTGCTTGATAGATCCCCTCACCACCTATCATCATCAGATCCATTTCCCATTTCTCTCAGACTTGAATCCTACCATGAGCTACAACTATTGTCATCTCCCTAAAAACTAGTCTAACCTTAGTGTGAGGAGCATTCAGAGAGGTAAGCTCCGTTATCACTTTAACACAATAGTTGTACTATTACTATATGCATTTAATAATGAAAAATAAATAAATAATAAAAGGTTACAATAATATTTAAATTTAATATTGTAAAAATGCTTATTAATATTTAATGTAGTGTGATGATTTACATACATATAACTAAAATTATATATATTCAATTATTAACATTTAATATTGTAGTAATTTACAATTATAAAATTAAAATCATTTATATTAAAAATTGAAATGACTATTTTAGTGTTTATAAATTAATATTACATTTATAATTTAAGCTTTTAATAATAACATTTCATATTATAGAAAAACTTATTGTAATAATAATTAACATTTACTATTGTTATAATAATTTGTAATGTATAAAATATGGCATTTTTAAATTCTATATTAATTATGTGTGGCATATTCAAATTAAAAATATAATGTGTTTTGAATGTAGGGTAAATTCCAATGTAGTATATCTAAAATTTGAATATGTTGTCTTAATAATTTTATGCTTATAGATTTGAATGCAATTCATAAATCTTATATATGCTCTTTTGGATTATCAAAAAATAACATTTTAATCTAAGTGCTAAAATTTAACGTGACACATTATTTATTTTTTAAAACAAATTTATTAGGTTTTATTTTTCATTTTTTTTGTAAAAAGGAAAAATCAAGGGGAAGATAAGGAGGGAATTTATGACATTCAATCAATTTTCAAGTTTTTATAGGAAATAATTTATATCAAATATATGAAAAAGGAATGTGACATTTATTTAGCAAATGCAACAAATAATAGGTGCAGGGGTATGAGATTAACAATAGTTATGACATGTACAATTTATATAATAGTTTAATAAAAAATGATATAATATTTACAACCATTCCCAAAAAATATTTTATTTGAGAAGACAGATTTTTGGAACTTCATTTGCAAATAATTTAAACAAACAAGTATCCATTCTTTTCTATGGTACATCTTGATTCCTTGTTAGTCAAACTTGCTAGATTACCTGTGGATATCTACAACTAACAAATCTAGATTTGGTTATATTTATGATCAAGCTTGAAATTTTTGCTATTTTGGATTAATATAATATTGTAAAGTTAGATAATGATACATTATTGCTTACTATGCATTGATTAATGTATGTGGTTACATTTTAAGCGTATTAATATGTTATTTTAGTTATATTATTATTGTGTGTTTATCATGAGATATGATCTAATGACTTGTGTGTTATGAAGTGGATGCAGGATAATTCATTCCTTGAGTGTGTTGGAGGGAGAGCAGCATTGGAGAGGGTGACGTAGATCAAGATGTCATAGATCGACAGAGAACTAGTAATAACCCTACACACACTTCATAAATAATTCATATTAGATGCATAATTTGAATGGTTAGCATAATGTCTTTAATGCTCCTTGCAATAGATAAATGTTTGCTTATGGTTTGATAGTATATATTAAATGGTTTTGTATATTTCATCTAGTGTGCCTTGTGTGTGGCCATGAATGATTTGAGATCTACTTGATTAGACTAATTTCATTATTAGTCTATAAATTAATCATTAGACTGACATGGCAATTTGAAATGATAATTAATAAATTCATTAATTATTGTAAATTTGGGTAAAAATAAAATAGAAAGTTTGATAATAAAAACAATAAAGAGGAAAGATTTTGATTTTGAGGAAAGTTTTAATTAAATCATATGATTTAAAAAATAAAGATAAAGTAATAAAAACATATTTAAATAAATAAAACCATATTAAAAACATAAAAATAGAAAAAGGTAATAAAAATCAAATATGGGGAAAAAAAATCTTTAAAACAATTAAAGATCTGTTTCAAAGCTACGCTTCTCGTATTTTATCAAGAGGATACGAATTCAGGGGGTGGCTAGAAAATGGAGTGTGTGGAGTGGAGAAGGAAAGGAGAAGGCTTAGAGTAAATGACTTCTTGTTCATGCCATTTTAGTTCTAGATACTTTCATGAGTTAGAATATATGATGAGTAATTAAAAGCGTAGAACTGAGAAGAAGAGAATAAGAGGACATTTCTTTTTATAGGTAAGTTTAGCATTAAATTTTGTATACAATTTAGGGTATTGTATGAATTTTGTATATTTGTATATAAAAGTAAATATAGTTAAATACATATAAAAACACATATCTGTTTTTATATTTATGTAGTCTATATATTTATTTGATATATGAACATTTATAATCATATATTTTGTTTACTTCTAAGCTATCACATACACATCTACATATAAAATTCTATTATTTGTTTGTATATGAATTATACATAATATAAAAATATACAACATAATACTTTTATTTATATAAAAGAATAGCTAGATAAACAACTATAGTTTTATGTGAGGTATTTATTTGAGTGATAATATATATCATGGTGAATACAATGATATACTTAATATGACACTTTTCCAAATACAACAATCTACTAAACATATATTCATAGTTCTACATATAGAAACTTTATTGCTATCTACTAAGTATAACACAGGGTGTAAAGTATATTCATAAAAATTAAGCTGGAGGCTTATACAATGGGTAAGGCCCTATAGATTCATCTCAAAAATAGACAAAATGGAATGTTACTTTGTAAACAACTTAGATTTAAATAGTATTAGTTTTGGGGAAGTCGTGGTGTAGAGTGGTTTGGTAGATGTATCTATCACTATCATTACCTTATCTTCCTATAGTCACTTCTTATGCTACTACAATCTTGGGCTTTATATCTATGCCATGCCAAGCCTATTTCCATATCAAATTTTATTCTTTTATTTTCTTTAACTCAGCCCAAGATCGACACAACCACCATTTTTTTATCTCAGCTATTTCAACTCAAGTGGAACTGCATTCCATTCCAGTCAAGGATTTCAATGAACTTAGAAAACCCCTCTACACTTTCAATAGACTAAAAATATGGATTTATCTCTATGTCTAGATAGGACATATACATAATGTAAAAGTAATATGGTCATGTTTCTTTTTGGGAGTGTGATATGCTTCACATCTGCTTTCTACATTTAATAATTATATCATGAAAGCAACTTTCTTCGATTCCATCATGACTTTTATGATTCTTTGGTGGTTGCATATTTGATTTTATGTTATTATGAACTGATAAGAAGGGTAGAGGTAAAACCACATTTAGTTTGCTATTATAATTTATGATTGGTTATTAGGGCATTAGGAAGTGTATTTAAATTGGGAAGTGGCTAAGTTCTCTTGCATAATGAGATGGATGAAACTAATGGCATAAGAGGGAGTTGGTCATGTGTTTCTAATACTTAAAATTAATCAATTTTGTATTAAAATTATTGTAGGAAATCTTTAACATAATTAAATATTATTTTAGTTCTTGGCATTGAGTTTTTACAACCTCTGTTTAATAGATTTATTTTTATATTAAGATGGATGCATAGATTTATGTATCAACCCACTTATAACTAGGGAGTCAACTTGGTGTTTCCAAAGTCAAAATTGAGAATGCTAAGAAAACTCAAAATAGATATACATGTATCATAGGGTATGCATAAGGAAACTCCAATGGAAGAGGGACTTAAAAAATGATATCATAGGGGAACTAGTAGATACCATGTGAATTGAACCATAGCTGAGGATCGAAGTGGTAGTAGTAAGTATCTAGGATGTGGAGTAAATTTGGGTTGGAAATCGTATAACTATTTCAATTCTTATTTTTTCTCAGAATAAGGATTATTAATTATTATGAATAATTTGAATAAACCTAAGATATTTATATTTTGTTATATCTATTTGTATCATGTATATAGGACTATTGAATATATCAATTGTGAACAAAGAGAAAAGCCATATTAATATTAGCTCTTTATTTTATAACCAATGAGAACTTTTGAATGAACAAACACTAACATATTTATGGTTATAGTTATTATATTATATTTTAAAATGGATCTATGTATTTTGTATAATTTTATAATAGAATAATGTACCTATAGAGAGATGTGTTTAATTTTTTAGTAGGTGTGCTCTATAAAGGATGTAACTAGTTAGGTAATATGAAAATTAAAATGAATATGTCAAACTTTTAGTTTAGAGGAAAATTGGTTTAGCTAAATTAGAAGTACTTGGAAAATTATATAAACTTAAGTTATGTGTGTAGGAACCATGGTTCATGGAATTAATAATAAAGGGTAAACATCATTTATATATATAGCTCATGACTCATGTGAATAAATCATATAGTGGCTATTTTACTGAATTATGTGTTTTCTATTTCTTGCAAATTATTAACTATGTGACATATGTATTCTGCATTGAATATTTGAGTACAATAGATGTTAAGAAATTGATAATATGTATAAATGCTAGGATATATCTAGTATATAATGGTGCATCATGATGCATGCTTATATTTATGCTACTTTGAATGCTAGGTTTTAGTCTAAACTTAAGGTATATCCAGATTGTATGACCTTGCACTTGATTGTTGGTCTTATCCATATGGATCATTAGATTATTAAAATTATATGTTTGGTTATGTGTATTTATGAGTTTGGAAACCTATGATAGTATGGGATACCATAGGGTACTATAGTATACAAGTATGTTATACTCGAGTAATACATACTGTAATTACTTTGCCTGAACACATGTTTACATTTGTTTGATTTACTATATATAAGATAGTTATTGCTATGGACAACATGTGTTGTCTTAGCTGGTAAGACATGTATATATGTGCACGCAAATCCTTGATAGTTTAATGAATGCTATGTTGGTATGATTTTAGGTTCCATGTGAGCTATGACTTGATTCGTTATATATAGATACTTGTACATTTGTTTATGTTTCCATGATTTTTAAGACTATTTTATATTACTATTTTTGGGAAAATTAGTATTTATGTCTTAGAATAATAGATATGGTAATATGGGTTATCCTAGGTATAGTATGTTTGGAAATAAATTGTGGTTATTGAAATCTATAGTTATGTATATTTTACCTGTGTGGTATAGACTATAGTTATTATTTATAGTATGAAATAAAAAAAATATAGGATTAATTCATATGTTTGATGGAATAAATGTATTTTTTGATTACTCCTATGTTTGGCATGTTTCTTGTATTTTCAAATAGTAAGTAAACTAAATGAATCTTGTGGTTAAATTATATTTGACCAATCTGCAATGTTGATTCAGAGTAAGGAGTGAGATGGAATTAACTAGCTTACTAGTCTCACAATGACAAATAAAGGTAGTCTAATCAAGTGGTGTATATGAATTTGATTGATCTAGGTCATTATCATTTATTATTTATACAAATTTGGTCGAAAGTATGTTTTGTGAGACATTATAATTTCATGAGTGTGATTCACATGTTTGTGTGATATCTAGTAATGGAATAGATTTCTATGATGCATTGCATGTTTAGTTTTGAATCATACAACACACAAGTACTTGCTAGTCTCTCTGGACTCCCATGCCATCACTATCTACCCATATGCGAAGGCAGGGCTATTTCATGATGAGATTAGTGTGGAGGATTTTTGGTCTATGGTTGGTGTGGAAAAGTTCTTAGATGATGCTCTCCCTCCCCATAATAGTACTACTTATTGAGATGACACTTGAGATTGCCATTGATACTTGAAGTTCAAGAACCATGCTCTGGGGTAGTCAAGTTTATTATTTATACATCATATTATATTATACTTGTTATTGTAAATTGTCATGAAGAGTTTTAATTATATTTTAATCCACATTGACAAGAGTGTTTGTGTATTTGGATAAGTTGAGTACAAAATGGTATAATTACTGTCTATATTGAGTTTTCTTTCTCTCATGATATTGGAGATCCATATTTTATGTTGTATTATGAGTTGATGTCATGTTGGCATGTGAATACTATTATTATCTATGTTAGACTTGTGGGATGTGGTCTATTTTTTCATATGTGTTTATTTTTTAAAAAAATTATGTATTTTTAGTTAGATCCTAGCAAGGATGTTACATTCTAAGTCCCATTTACAGTGCATTTTATTATTTATAATTATTTTATTGTCAATTTTACTGAAATATTTCATTTCATAGATGATTATCTATAGAAGAATCATTAATGGTGTGTTTTTTATAATAACTATTTTATTATAAATTTACTCAAATAATTTATTTTATAAATGAATACATATAACAAATCTATATGAATAAATTTGAACTCTTTTATATGTGTTCATTTCTATTATTTAAAGATTTCATTATATAGATGAATACATGTACTTTGTAAAATTATAACTTGTTGAATATTTAATTCGTTCTTTATTTTTTTTTAATACCAATTTTTCTTGGAACCCTAATTTTTTTGGTTATAACTGAAGATCTGAAAGAAAAAATAGTTGGTCTTTATTTTTAATTTAGTTATATGTTTGTTCCCTTTAAATGAACCCAATAAAAGAAATCAAAACATTTATTTTAAACATAATAAACATTTTCCTACCTTGTTAATCTTTATATGATTTGGAATTATTTAACTATTTTATTTGATGAACATGACAACCTTTATATGATTTGAAAATGTTTAACTATTCTTTTACATTGAAAATGATGCATAATTTAAAGGTAAGTGCATGGACATGGGGGAAAATTCTATGGAAATTTTACATAATGCATACACATTATGTAAAATTTATACTCGGTAAATATTGAACCTAAAGGCATACACATTTTTAGAACAAAAACATATATGTGTTATAACATGTGTTTTATACTTTATAAAACTCATACACATTTTAACGTACTCACATTTTATAAAGTATAAAACACATATGCATACGTGTTATGCTACATATACATAAAAAATAATCCAACTTTTTATTTTTCATTTCACTCTATATTTTTCCTCTACCCCAACTGTCAAACAATGTTTGCATTTTATTACAAGGAGGATAAAACACACCACATTTGCTTCAATTTTCTTATCAAATTAACAAATTGATGATGTTATAATGTAAGGGAGGTAAATAAGAAAAATTTCTATTGATTAACACAAAAGAAATAACAACTTTTTTAGATTCACATTATTTTTTAGTCTATTTTTTTGGTTTGAACATCCATTTCAAATGTAAGACAAGACCCACCTAACCCTCCTCCTAACTCTCCTAGCCCTCCTATAGTTCCACAAGACCCCCCAGGTAGTTAGGAGGATTTGTCTACATATATAGCTGAAAAAAAAATACAAATTAAAGAAATAGTTAGGAGAATGAGGAACCTCAGTGAACCAACACCCACCATACTTATTTAAAAAATACCTTAGAGTCAGTAGTAGACTAATTTGACTCAATAACAATTCAAATTGAAATATAAGAATCTTCTAGATAATTGTAGGGATTACTATGTTGACAAATTGTTAGCACATGATATTAAAGACAATAAAATAACAAAATACCAAATTTGTGCATTATTCATTGATCTATTAACCAATGCATCTTTTCCATTATCAAAAAAATAACTCCCAATCCATTGGTACAAACATAATTTGATAAGAAATAATTTTTGGGACTGATGGTGGATGGTCTTTGATTACCCACCTTATAACAATTATGAGGTTCTATTGTATTTTTTGAGTAAACTCTATTGTGAGTTTATCCTTAACAAGATTCCTGATTATTTTGACTACTCATATTTTTAGGGCTAAAAAAAGGATTTATGTAGGATAGACTAGGTGTACATCATGTATCTAATCATCCTGCAAGAGTATCTATTCAAAATCCAATTTGGCTTAATATCCCCTCTATAGTGAAGGAGATTTTTGAGATTGACACTTTACATGCACTTTGTGTGTTAACTGACACACTTATTATGCATATGCGTAAGTTTTTGATATTGATGCTAGAGAGGGTGGACATGGGGATACTCTAGGTAGTGTGCATGCCAAACCACACATTTTCATATCATGTGGTGTTATATACACTAGATATTTAGACAAGGATGGTGGTGCTTCTGAGGGCCTAGATGTTATCCTTATGACTGATGAGTTTTTGACATATACATTTTGGTGTGGAGACATCAGTTACACATATTTAGGTATCATATATATTTGACATGTTAAATTTCAAAAATATCTATATTTATTAAAAATAAATTTACATAAAAATTCAATAATATATATTTAATTTTTTGTGTTTTTAGAGGAGATGGTACCATCATTTTCACATCCAATTTATGGGTTATCTACTGGTGCATATGTTGTTGTTATTCAAACAATGTACACATATAAGGAGGTAATTTTTCATTAAATTTATATTTCATGTACATTTATTTATTTATATAGATATGCTTAACTAAAAATCATATATTATTTGTTTAGTTGATGACCATAATGGGGACTCCTTCATCTATACTAGTAGAAAGAAACATAGAACTATTGCTGAAATTTCATCTACATATCCACTCATTAAGGTATGATAATTTATAATTTTTACATGTAAATATATATATATATATATATATATATATATATATATATATATATATATATATATATATATATATATATATATATATATATATATATATATATATAATAATTTTACTCTATACTTGTGAAAATAATGTATTATGTATACAGGGTTATTTGATGACATATGATAGTCTAATTCAGATGATTAGTAGGGCACTACTCATGTTTTTTTTCCCTTTCACACTCTTGTGTGTGAAAATCAACTTTTCATTGACCCTATTAAGCATAAGATGAAAATCAAGCATGACCATGAGATTAAAATAAGTGCATGTGTAACTAGTTTTTTTATTATTTTTAAATAAATTTCTAAACTTGGTTACATATCTACTATGTAAAGTTTCTAATAATATCTGTATATGAATAGGTTTAATGACAAGAAAAATATGAGTATAAAAGGAATCATATCTATATATTATAGGAATATAAGGCATTTGAGGGATCTCCATCCATGAGTAAGGCATTTGAGGGAGATTAATATTTGAGGAAAGCAAAGAGAGGGAGGATTTTTAATGAATAAGATGTGTCAAATGATTACTTTTTGTATGACTATATGATAATGTGTGAGTTTTTGACATGCATATATGGCATTGCCTTGACATTATATTATCTTCTTATTTTGTATGATTTTATGGAACACACACACACACACACACACACACACACACACACACACACACACACACACACACACACACACACACACACACACACACACACACACACACACACACACACACACACACACACACACATGTTCACATTTTTTGGTGATCATATTCTTACATACAATTTGGCCCACATTATTATTTCAAAACTAAATTTTATGGTTGTGGATGGATATTATGATTTGATATGTTGTGCCAAGAATTTTATCTATCTCTACATTATTTTATGATCTATGGGCTAAAACATTTGATAAGCCATCCTTAGATTGATTTGTCATGATAATGAATATATACCATCCTTTATTGCATTATGTATGGTCCAAATGTTTTATATGATGTTGTCATTATTCTAATGTGGATACCCTTGCTAAACTTATTTACTATAATTTGGATTTCATGGATGAATTTTGGAGATACCATCCTTGGATGTTTTGTGGATGGTTTGGATGGTTTAGAGTAGATGACACTTAGAGACCACATTCAAGGTATTGGTGTTGGATGATATTTGATGAATTGGAGATGATAAATGTAGAATGTTAGACAATTAAAATCAAATATTCATGTTCATATAACTTATTTGATTCCTTTATTGTATAATGCTTGAGAGGATGTGTGACAATCCACACTCTAGGATTGTATATGGATGTACATGATTTTATTTTGATATATGATTCTAGTAATATTTGATTCTTTCTCTTAAGAGGTTAAGACAATCTAATGGGTACTTCCCTTATTGTATATTTTGATTCTTGATTCTAAGAGGTTGAGGTTAGATTACATGTACCTAGTCCATTTATATTGTTCCCATTTCTAAGAAGTTGACATTTTTTTATGTTCATTTCTATGTGATTCACCCTTGAGTTTCTTTGAGTGCCTATTAATTAACTTGGTTGAATTCAAAATTAGTATCACTATTATGATTATTTTGAAGTTCTAGTAGTTTTCTTGGCTCATAAGGTGAGCCATTTTTGTTTTAGTCTAGATCTTAAGTAGTCCACTTATTGTATTCTTATGGTTCCTAATATATATCTTAGACTTTCAATTATGGGGAGTTATCAAATGTTATTTCTAACATTATAATATTACTTTTCTTGGATTTTTGTGTTCCAAACTCTTGGATATGTAGTTCGATCCATTACTTGTCATTTGTTATTGTGAAGTGTTATTTTATTCAATCATTAAGTTTTCTTATAATTCACAACTACTATCTTAGGATTTTGGTTCTATAAAGTTTGAAGATGCTACTAGTGACATTATGATATTAGTCTTTATTGAGTGTTATGGTTTGTAATTAAAGAGAATGATTTGGATCCATAATTTTATAGTCATTATTGAAAGGAATTGAATATAATTTGACTCATTCTATTCAAGTGTTGATCAAGTTGGCATGGGGATCAAAATAAAATCAAGAGATAAGTTAAAAAATGCAAATTTTATGTAGTAAAGAGACTACTTATTGTCCTCCAACTAATATTTCAACCTCAAGGAACTCAAATTTCAAATATATTACTTTCATCATGTATAGATAGGAAAATAACATGTGATCCTATGAGCAAGACCTCCAAATCCCATTGAATGTGTGTTTATACAATTTATTAGGAGCATAGGAACATTGACAATAAATGTTCTCAATGTTAAAGTGGTAGTTGGAGATATATAACTTTGATCCTTCATGGATAAAAAATGGAACTAAAACCACATTAGGGGTGGTAGATAACATCAGGGCCTAATTCTTATCCTTTGATCATACCCACTCAAAAGATAGAGTGCATTTAACAAATTAAGATAAATCTACAACTTATCTGACTTAGTAAAATTCAAAATTGGATAAGGTAATCAACTAACATATATTACAATACTATTTATATTGAAAGCATGACTAAATTAGATCGATTAAACCTAACCAAGGGATATCTTACCATAAAACACCAAAGAATAGGGTTCCAAATCTTCTATACAAATGGCACTATGCAATAACCTTAGATAGTTCTAAGTACATAAAATAAAACTAATTTAGTGCTCACCAAAGATTGTGGTACAAAGGAGATGATTAAATACAAACAAATAATCAAAAGATCATGGTAGGAAAATGGGGGCCTCTATTACTCAAAGTGGACTATGGAAATCAAATAAAAACCTATATCTATACTAAGTTTAAGTATAGATGTAATCTAAGTAAGGAGTTATAAATTCAATACACATTACTTATACAATATCAATCTATCAAATGAAATAACAAGAGTTAAGAATACTTACCTTAGGTGAACCTATCGAATCTAAATCTTAGACTTGGACAATGGTGTTTTAAAAGAGGTTGTTTTGTATTTTTAAGGATCACACTATAAAAATTATCTCTAGGATAAAAGACTCATACTTTGCATCCAAGACTTGACACAAGATAAGTAATCTTATTTCTAAGGAAATCCCTAATAAATGGCTCTTAAAAATGTAAATTTAGTAGAATTATGAAATATAATGATGTAAAAATTATTTTTCCTCTCTATTGGATTGAAATGAGCCTTGCATTTATAATAATGGATAAGCCTTAATTCTTTCCTAAATTTTAGCCGACAAGATTAGCCAACTCAATCTAGTTTTTTAGAAAAGGTTAATGGTTGAAATAAAACTAAGTTGACTAGGATAATTTACTTCCATATTGTGAAATTAATATTTTGTATAGGATTGACTTAGCTAACTTAGTATGGAAATAGGGTGTTTACCTAGTTAGGTTCTATTTGAAAGGATAAATTATTAGGGAAATGTGTAAATGGGGTTTAGATTATTTGGGGAGTTAGATAAGCATGGTTTATAATAGTTTTAGGTAATGATATAGTTGAATAACAATATTATGAATCACCAATGGTCTACCCACCCCTTTATCATTGCACCCTTTAAGGTATGCACTTAGAGAGATCAAAACTTGATAGGTTCTTGTAAGAGAAAAACCATAAATAAATGATAAAGTTTATAAATATTATGTGTATACATATTCCCTACTTGATGATAATCACATGTCACATAAGTGTAACATGGGATGATGCTTTGAGAGAACATACTAACACACAACATTGAGCTAATAAATAGTATTAGAAAGTGTAAAATAAAAGAAAGTAAATAATTAATATATACATACCTTCACTTATATTATTATTTTTTAAATAGGAGCTGCATAAGAAGTAGATGGATGAAGCATCCACTGTTCATAACAAGAGACATACCCAAAAATAAGATAAAATTCGTATTTTTTACAAAAATATGTGGTTAATATCAAAAAATTCTCTATGTAGTTAGGATTCCAAAAATTCTTTTATTTTGTCAAAAGAGTTTATAGAAACAAAGTTATGAGAAAATATAAAATTTATTGGTAAAAAATTCAAGCTTTAAAATTTTGAAATTGTATTATAAGAGGTAAAAATTATTATTCATTTGTGCATTTATGATTATTTACTATTAGATCCTAAGTATCATAGTTGACAAAAAAGAGAGATGATGGTATGAGCTTGAGGATGCGGTCATGATTTGATCTAACCTAGGTGGTACTAAAACTAGGTGTTGGTGATGGGGAACTATATACATTATAGTCATTAGTTATAAAGTGAGCCATACATTTGGATACAACTAGATAGTTGGCCCAAGTGTAGACCAAGTGTCTCATTTACAAGAACATGTATAGGAACTATAAACATGTACAAAGCCACTTCAATAGACTATTCATAGAGGGTATTCTTAGATTTATATGAGTAATGTATCCCCTAAACCACTAGATAGGTGGGATGGACCACATTTTATAGATTTATTATTGTATTATGAGTTATCATGTGATATTGTATCAAAAATTTTGAGACACACACACACACACACACACACACACACGTACGTGTCTGTGTGTGTGTGTGTGTGTGTGTGTGTGTGTGTGTGTGTGTGTGTGTGTGTGTGTGTGTGTGTGTGTGTGTGTGTGTGTGTGTGTGTGTGTGTGTGTGTGTGTGTGTGTGTGTGTGTGTGTGTGTGTGTGTGTGTGTGTGTGTGTGTGTGTGTGTCTCAAATTTTTTGATACAATATCACATGATAACTCATAATACAACAATAAATCTATAAAATGTGGTCCATCCCACCTATCTAGTGGTTTAGGGGATACATTACTCATATAAACCTAAGAATACCCTCTACAAACAGTCTATTAAAGTGGCTTTATACATGTATATAGTCCCTATACATGTTCTTGTAAATGAGACACTTGGTCTACACTTGGGCCAACTATCTAGTTGTATCCAAATGTATGGCTCACTTTATAACTAATGACTACAATGTATATATTTCCCCATCACCAACACCTAGTGTTAACACCACCTAGGTTACATCAAATCATGACTGCATCCTCAAGCTCATACCATCATCTCTCTTTTTCCTCAACTAAGATACTGAGGATCTAATAGTAAACAATCATAAATGCACAAATGAATAATAATACATATGTCTCAAAAATTTTGATACAATATCACATGATAACTCATAATACAACAATAAGTCTATAAAATGTAGTCCACCCCACCTATCTAGTGGTGGAGGGGCTACATTGCTCATAGAAACCTAAAAATACCTATATATATAAATGGCTCAAAATGTTTGATATATATAGATGTTTTTTTTATGACTCATGGATGTTATGGATGTATTTACTTTCTTTCTATCACATGTGTTTTGATATTTATATATGTTATGGGAAAATGTTAGATGTATGTGTTTATTATTTTCTAGCAAATATGAACAAATGCATGGTCAAAAATAATGATAAATAAAGAAATTAAAAATGAGAATTATGAAATAAATGAAAATGGGAAAAGAATTTGTAAATTATAATATAAGGAAAAAGGAAATATTTACATAAGATAATAAACAAAGATGTGTAAAAGAAAAATAAGAAATAATAATGAAAATGAAGATAAATAAATATCCAAAATGAACAAATTCAAAAAATATGTAAACATAGATATGTAAATAAGTGAGACATGAAAGGTATGAAAATAAAAGTAGTAATAATAATGAAAAACCAAACTTAGGGTTTGTGTTAGTCAAAAGAGTAAAGAGTAAAGTTATTTTTTGACAAGATATGACACATAGTTTATATAGAAGAAAAATATATTTTGAGAGGAAGGCCTAGTCATATTTGAGGTCTCACACTACAACTCAAAAATGGATAAGCAAGTGGTATTTGTTTTTAGGAAAAAGGGAATTTTGTGAGGAAGACCTAGTCCTATCTAAGATCTTAGATTACAACTCACATAAGGATTACCAAAGAGGTATGATCAACATAGAAGTGATATGTATCAAGGGGATTTTTTAAGAGTAATGTTATGATATCGTGGAATTAAAATATTGTAAATAGGTGTTTTAAAAATCCTTTTTATAAATGAGACATAACAAGCAACTATGTAAGTGCTAAATATTTCGTTTGGTTAACAAAGACTTAAAATGCTTTGACTAATAAACACAAAGTAGTTAGATAATGAGTGAGGTACCTAAATCATCTCATAAAGGTTATTTATTTAAAAAAGTAAAATGAGACTACTGTTGATGGTTAAAATTGCACTTGTTTCTAACACCAACAATGGGAAGTTTCAAGACATGGGACTTGCGACTTGAAACAACCTCCAAATTTTTAAGAAGATGGTCTCTTCTTTATATCAAGTGTATACTAGGAAAAGGGATAGGAATTTTAATATAAACACAAATGCAAGAAAGAAAATCTAACTATGGTGATGCACCTAAATGTAATTCAACCTTAATCCTAAGCACAGTGAGACTATATGTAAAATTTAATTACATTTAAGAGAAAACAAGGCATGATCAATGTAAAAGATGGAAACAATAGAAATAAAGGCTCACAACATAGACTACTTTTTCAGTGATACAAAAAATATCAACAAAGGCATAGGGTTAAATCTTCTTATTTGAATTCTCTAGTCACATAAGAGGCATAAAAGCATGCACAATTACATAAACTTTTCAACTCAAGAAAATGGAACAAAAGCAAATGATATTCCTAATCACAGCTCTAGAAAGTCTAAAACTCTTGACAACACAGCCTAGACTACTTTTGCAATGACATAGAAAATATCAACAAAGGCACAAGATTCAATCTACTCATTAATTCTCTAGTCACATAAGAGGCACAAAAACATGCACAATTACATAAACTTTCCAACTTAAGAAAATGCAAAAAAGGCAAATGATATTCCTAATCATAGCTCTAGAAAGTCTAGACTCTTGACAATAATTCTCTCAAAAAAATCTCTCTAGTATCTCCTTCTGCCTCAAACTCAAGTTTTATTGCATGATCATCTTCTTTAATGACTTCAAAATTATCAATCTCTCGAAAGGATAATTATGAAAGTTTGTAATAATTTTGCATGTGTAATTGAGTATTTATGATGTCTTGTTCATCTACAACCAGCTCACAACCTCCTTGAAAAATAGTATAACCTGACCCAATGATTTCAAACAAGTCATTCAAATCATGATCAAGGAAATGTCCATGCTCCTCCACATTATCTTGCAAAGTAAGAAGAAAGTTAGAAATTATCTCTTCTTCATCAGAGATTAAGGCATACGCTTGTGACTTCTCATTTAGAATATTGAATTCATGTTGAGAGACCTGAGGATTAATAGAAGAGGTATCATTTGACTTTTCTTCCCTTAAAATATTTGGGATTTTATGATCTTCCTCGAATATGACATAAGTGCCCAGACCCATGGAGTCATAATTTCCATATGGGTCACTTTGCATCATAGCTAATAAATTATCATTTTCCTCTTCTTGATCATGTTCAGTCCATTCAACTAACTCCTTAAGAAAAACCCTTTCTTCTTTATTCATCATAGCATGGGCTACCTCTAACCTTGAAATTGGTTCATTGGTGATATGATCATTATATAATGGCTCAGATAATATCTTCATCTTTAAACCAAATTTGATTCTTAAGATGAGGTGAGACCAATTAAGGGACGTATATCCTCCTATCTTGGCTGTAAAGTATCTTGATAAACATAAGCCAAAAATAGGAGGTATATCTATCACTACTACATCTTGATTTACAATTATATTGGGACAATTATATAATTTTAATGGGAGTTGTTTAATTCTCCCTATTGTTTTTATTGCTTTACCATCTAACTGCATGACTCCTTTAGTGAGTGGTTCATATTTTATTTCTAAGGCATCAGCTATATTCTTAGGCATTATTGTGGTGCTAGCCCCTGAATCAATCATTGCATTATGCATTAGTTTCTTGAAAACTATTAAAGTTAAATAGAAGGGATCCAATTTGGATTTGCTTACATCTGGTGCATTATTCAATAGGGCTGTTATCTGTAGATGAACTATATCTTTGAGATTTTCATTTTCAATAGGTCCTTTGATAATAGTACCTTTGGGCACTGCTTGGTCTTGTAGAGCTTCTTGTAGTAGTGTCTTCTATTTTGGAATAGCTAATATATCCCATATTGATACTTGTGTTGGAGTCTTCTTTAGTTGATCTACCACATTTATTGGTCATAGAGTCTGAGTTCTTTGAGAATAAGGATATCTCAATTTTTCTTAAATTTATGTAGGGATCACTTGATTCTTGTCTGACAGCTATGTTTCTTTGTTCTTGAAATGGAGGATTCTCCATGACTTGACTATTTAAAACTTTAAGCTATTTCACCATCCTTGTCTTTGATCTAGTATAATAATCAGATTGCATCACTGGTTTCTTAGAAGTGGAAGCTTCATTCAAGAAAATTGATTCTTCATCTTCAACCCATGAGAATAAGGCAATTTTTGGGGCTATTTATTCCTCTTGTTGTAAAGACATCCCTTGCATCTGAGCCACTAGGACTAAATTTTACATACCAAAAGACTATTAGGCTTGATTGTCACTAGAACTTGCAAACTATCCTTGCATTCTTCTTTGCTCTGCCACCTTTTGTTTTAGATTACCCATGGGACAATCTCTAGGTGTATAAGCATTATTTCAAGGGAAACACCAAGTTTTAGTACCATCTACATAATTATTTTTCCCTGGAACAATTTACCTATTTGAATTGGGAGGAATAGTCTATGAGGGTGTAAGGACTACAACTAATTGGTTTACTGGCTGAGGGTTATTTTGCCTGAGAGGACCCTGGTATTGGTTTGGCTGAGATAAAAATCTATTTCCTTGATAGCCCTAGTATTGAGGTTTAGTATAAGTATTCTACTATCTTTTTATATTAAACATCTCATTAGAAAATGTCCTCAAGATATTCTTGATATCATCCAGCTTAGATGACTGAGTGGGGATAATTTCTTTAGTAGGTGCTTGAGGATATGTGTACTTAGACACAAGTGGGGCTATAGATTTAGGGGTTTCTTGAGGTAATGGTAAGGAAATCTTTGGAAACATGGGCATGGGAGGCCTTGGAGACAACTTTCCAGCATCTATCAAATTATTTTCATCTATGACTGCATAGTCATAAGCCTCTAGCAGAGTCTGACCTCCAAATGGTTGAATCATAATAGATATGTCTGAATTTAAAGCCTTAAGATAGAAAACTATATCCATACCTGGTAATGGTCTAGCTATAGTAGGCATTCTTTCCCAAGTCTTTTGAAATCTAGAATGGAAGTCAGTCATTGCTTCTTATGGTGTCCTTTGGATGGTAATCAATTGTTGTAATAAAGAAGACTTATCACCCTTCTCTTCAAATCTTTCAAAGAAAATATCTCCAAGATGATCCCATGTAGATATGGTATTTGGGGTCAAATACCGATACCATTATAGAGATTTCCCTTTAAAAGAAGTTGCTAATAATTTTATGGCCACATTTTGCTATGTGACAACATGTATGTCATAGACATATGATACATCCTACAGATGTTCTTTAGGTGTTTTAAAATCTTTCCCACTGAATTTGGGTAGAGCCTTCAAGGCATTGACTAGGATAGGGTCCCAAGTGGCTAGTGGTATTGGAAGAATCAAAGGACTACTAGTGTTCCAACTTGCATAATTTATGGGGGCTATAGGGGCTCCCATACTTGCTCTTGGTATTGGTATAAACTAGTTGACTCTTCTTCTTGGACTAGTTACCAAAGGTGGCAAAAGAATACTTGGATTTACAATAGACTGAGATCTGGTTACTGGTCTGTAGCTCTAACTCTTTATAGCTCTCTAGTTCATACAGTCTTGAAAGAAACTTCATGAAATGGTCCCATCAGGCATGCCAAAAATTGTTGATGGTTAAAATTGTGCTTATTTCTAACACCAGCAATGGGAAGTTTCAAGATGTGGGACTTGTGACTTGAAACAATCTCCAAATTTTTAAGAAGTTGGTCTCTTCTTTATATGAAGTGTATATTAGGAAAAGGGATAGGAATTTTAACAAAAACGCAAATGCAAGAAAGAAAATCTAACTATGGCAATGCACCTAAATGTAATTCGACCTTAATCCTAAGTTGTGAGCCTTTGTTCTTATTGTTTCCATCTTTTACATTGATCATGCCTTGTTTTCTCTTAAATGTAATTGAATCTTACATATAGTCTCACTATCCTCAGGATTAAGGTCGAATTACATTCAGGAGCGTCGCCATAGTTAGATTTTATTTCTTTCATTTGTGTTTCTATTAAAATTCCTATCCCCTTTCCCAGTATACACTTGATATAAAGAAGAGACTAGCTTCTTAAAAATATGGAGGTTGTTTCAAGTCACAAGTCCCACATCTTGAAACTTCCCATTGTTGGTGTTAGAAACAAGTGCAATTTTAACCATCAACAACTACCTTCCCATGATGTGTTCCCCATTTCTTATGACCCCTTACAAATCTGTTGGTCTACTTTGAAAATTGTGTACTTGTGTGGGAAAGTAGGTGACACTAAATGTAATAATGAGACCTCCTATCCCAATCTATTATCTTACCATACCCCAATATAGCTTGGCTCTTTTATTAGGCCAAATGTGGAGTTTGAGCTTCAATTAGAATAGGAGATGTGCCAAATAAGTATCATGTATTCTGGTATGATTTTAACTTTTGAGAATTTGTTTTTTCATTTTGGTCATTGTATTTTGGATTTCAAATTTTATGGATTTTGTTATTCATTCTCTATATGGATTTATAATAACCAAAAATGAGTGATATATATGACTAACACAAATAAGCATACACCTTGGATTTATGACATAAGTACTTAAAAATCATGTCTACTTAAAAAATGTTTATACTTCTCATTATTAAATATTAAATCTCAAGACCAACCTTATGTGTTCTTAAGATGAGGGATATATAGGGGAAAATTGGGTTCATGAGAGATCTATTTAAATAATGATACAATGATGAATATGTTTTGTACATGATCATAGGGAGAATAAGATAATATAAGGTGTGGTATAGGTTACATGTCACATATATAGATATATTATTTGACAAGTGATCTAACAAAAGCATCCATGTAAGGAAAAATCATCCTAAGATAAGGGAAAACAAATCTGTATAAAAAGCATTGTAATTAAAGCACAAAATTTGAATGTAGAAAAATAATGGAGTTGTAAAGTAAGAAAGATGAATGTAAGAGTAACTATGTACAAATAAAAGAAAGAAAGAAATTATAATCAATTCATCACAAATGCTACAATGAAGTACAAATATAAAAAAATTAATTAGTTAGAAATATGAAGCATAATATTCCATAAAAAAATAATGTGTTCATAAGTACTGATAGATTTCATGTCATACATCATCAATAACATTTGATAAGTCTTTATATAAATATAATATAACCTAGACCATAGTCTCATCTATCTTCATTGAGGGATGTTCAAGTAATTATTATCATAACTATCTAAATGGAAAATGTAGGTGGGATAGAGGAAGAGGGTTACATATGTGATATCTCCTATTAAGGGTAGTCAATGCGAGGAACTAGTGATACAGTGTGACTAAAGACCATTTATCTCTAGGATAATGAAGGAGATGGGGAAGGATTAGCCTTGCCCATGAATGACCTTAGGTACACTTCTAAGAAGGTGATGATGTAGGATATGGAAAATCACAAAAGTGTTACTACAATACTCTACGCCTATCTGTATGATGTGTGGCACACTAATGCCAAAGGAAATAGACCTCCCCATGTTTATGTATATATTTTTAATAATACTATGGGGAGGTAGAGTCTTATCAACAAACTATTCCTTCTCTATATAAAACACATCAATATACTACCAAAGTTGTTAGCAATGTGTATAAGTATGCATGGTTGTACCATGAAAATAATAAGTACATCTAGGAGTAGCTAATTATGGAGGTATATTATCTATACGAAGAGTGGAATAAAATGCATTTTTTTGTGATAATAACCTCTAATATTCATGATAATATTTGGTGAATGAATATAAACCTTATATAACTCATAATATGACTCATTTTCCCATCATGTAGGTCGATGATCAAGGTTAGGCAAAGGTAATATGCCATCATGATCAATAGTACAACTAAGAATAATTTCCATGATAGGCTTAGAAATTGTGATAGATGCGTGCATTGAATTTCAATGTAATGTGGTTGACATCTCAAGAAGAATCAATATCTAAGGATAAGAAAACTTATTGAACTAATATGGTCCCATCATGACATGATCAAGAAGCATATTATGAAGAGGATCAATAGTGATTAGGGGAGAATTAGTGTGTGTGCGTGCTTTATCTCTGACTTGTGAACATCAAGTGAAGAAGAGATAATTTCAAGTTTAATATAAGAAGGAACTACATCAATATAAATAATACCATGAAATGAGTGCTATAAATTACAATGATATCTAAGTATTTACACATTTTAACTTGAAAAAAACCAAATAAAAAGGGGTCATCCAATGAATATCCACCATCATAATCAAGAGTATGAAGATAAATAGTGCAAGCATTGATGATATTATCAGTTGAAGAAGCATGAGGTATATATTATTTAGTCATGGCTATAGTAATGAGATTCTCATCAATTAGTTTTTGGCAAGGCTAAGGTTGAAAATAAGGAGGTAATGAAGAAATTGTGTGTGAAGGGAGATCAAATTTTTTTATTTTCAAACTAATTTAGTTTGATTCATCATTGTCTAAATCTAAGAGATTTTTTAGTATCCATAAGTTTGAAGTGGCCATTATAGATGCTAGTAGAGTTGATAGGGTAGTTAAATAATTGAGATTCATGAAAGGGAATGCTAGGCAAAGGTTCAAGGGTGGGGATTTTGAAGACACCACATCCCTAGAATTTTTCAAAATTACAAGGTTTCATGACCCCTTGAATATTTTAGATAACATAATTATGAGAGAATTTAACACATTATCATGCTGATGAAGCTATAGATCTCATGCAATGTGTATAAGGTCGACCAAGTAAGATGTTATATGATAATATAAAGTTCAAGATCATGATTTTAATTAGAATAGTGATAGGAGGAACCATAATAGGAATCCAAACACATCCTAGAGGAGGAATTTATCTTAGATCATAACCTTCCATGTATTTTAGGTATATTTAAGATTATATTTAGATTTCTCAAGTGTTTTAATAAAATAAAAGGTCACACAAGTGTCATATCTTTCATCGATCAAAGCACATTTGACTATACATCACCAATTAGTATACTGATAAATAGAGAGGGATCATCTAATTAATGTAATATTTCATTAGGAATAATTAAAGTGATAGGAAATTTGAGTGAAAGGGAAGTATCTATGGTTTCATCCATGTGTATAAAAATTTCTTCACATAGTTGGAAAGTACTAGATTTAAACTGAGACAAAGTGGATTCATGCCCCACATGTGGGGCTCAAGGGATGTTCATTTAGAATAAAAGTTGCATTATATAGTTAAGATGATGAGGATACATCCTCATTAATTCAAGAAAATGAATTTGAGATGGGAGAGGAGAAAGTTTTGTTATAGGATCCCATTCATCATATATGGTTACAGTTGTATCAAATGTAAGTGCATAATGTTGAAGTAGTTCTATTGAAGGAAGTGTGTAAGTAAATTTAAATTCATATTTATAAAAGGAAGTTTATTGATACTTAATGGCTATTCCAAGTATATCTGATTGAGTTAAATTAGGTAATTTCTTAGGTGTCATGATTGGGGTGATTATGGTTCTTTAAGAGATTTTGTAGGTGGTAAATAAGTCAAAAAAGTAAGTTGATTTTGAGTCATAGGTAGGTTGGAATGACGAGAGGTTGCTGATAAGTGAGGACTAGAATTTGTATCAATGGAGAGTGAATGAGTATCCAAATGTGGTGTTTGAGTAGAAAATTTGGGATAGTGGATGGAGTAGGTTGTGTTTTTATATTTGTGGTTTCACATCCTAATTTTTATCTAAGCTTAATAACCTATTGATATGTGGATTTTCATGCTTATTATTTGATTAAATATTATTTGAGTAAGCTAACTTCCATATGTTGATTATGGGACAATTATATGTTGCTTAATTTACATGATTAATTAGTTATGGGGTTAGTTGTACTTTCATATTCTGTAATTGATGATCATGTTTGTAGTTTATAAAATAATATTTTTTGGATTATATATATATGTTTTGAGACAACTACCTTCATTATTGTCAGGTAGATGTATACTGATAAATAGCGGGGGATCATCCAATTAATGTAATATTTCATTAGTAATAATTAAAGTGATAGGAAATTTGAGTGAAAGGGAAGTATCTATGGTTTCATCCATGTGTATAAAAATTTCTTCACATAGTTGGAAAGTACTAGATTTAAGCTCAGACAAAGTGGATTCATGCCGCACATATGGGGGTCAAGGAATGCTAATTTAGAATAAAAGTTGCATTATATAGTTAAGATGATGAGGAGACATCCTCATGAATTCAAGAAAATGAGTTTGAGATGGGAGAGGAGAAAGTTTTGTTATAGGATCCCATTCATCATATATGGTTACAGTTGTATCAAATATAAGTGCATAATGTTGAAGTAATTCTATTGAAGTGTGTAAGTAAATTTAAATTAATATTTATAAAAGGAATTTTATTGATACTTAATTGTTGTTCCAAGTATATCTGATTGAGTTAAATTAGGTAATTTCTTAGGTGTCATGGTTAGGGTGATTATGGTTCTTTAGAAGATTTTGTAGGTGGTGAAGAAGTCAAAAAAGTAAGTTGATTATGAGTCATAGGTAGGTTGGAATGAGGAGAGGTTGGTGATAAGTGAGGACTAGAAGTTGTATCAATGGAGAGTGAATGAGTATCCAAATGTGGTGTTTGAGTAGAAAATTTGGGATAGTGGATGGAGTAGGTTGTGTTTTTATATTTGTGGTTTCACATCCCAATTTTTATCTAAGCCTATTGATATGTGGATTTTCATGCTTATTATTTGATTAAATATTATTTGATTAAGCTATCTTCCATATGTTGATTATGGAACAATTATGTGTTGTTTAATTTACATGATTGATTAGTTATGGGGTTAGTTGTACTTTCATATTTTGTACTTGATGATCATGTTTGTAGTTTATAAAATAATATTTTTTGGATTATAAATATGTTTTGAGACAACTACCTTCATTATTGTGAGGTAGATGTAGGATAGATCCATCCCTCAGAGTGTGATAGAGGGAGGGCATCATCAAAGAGGGTGGTGTAGATTAAGGAATTAGGGGATGATAGAGAGAAAAGCTAAAAACCAACACACACACACCGTGATAAATAGATATATTTACTTTCTTCATTACTTGAATTAGATAAATATAATATGTATTGAGTTACCTATATTTAAATGATTATTAATATGATTGATATTATGATCTTATTGTTGTTTGATGATCATGGTGATTTAATTATATGATGGCACTAATCTAGTTGTGTTACTACATTAATAGTTGTTGATGTCATTGTTTGGTTTATTAAGTGAATCTGTACCTATATTGTTGTGACTTACTGTTAGGTTATGGAGCTAAAAGCTTCACTGATGCAGACATGGAGGAGGTTACTAAGAGGTTGCTAAGTTGTAGGGCAACCAACATCGGTCTGATCAGTCGACGTCAATCATATATAGTGAGAAGAGAAATTGACGTCGATCAGGGATCAGCTGGCATTGGTCACCTCCAGGTAGATAGGGACCAACGTCGGTCGCCTGTGTGGTTCTAGAACTGCCAGTTCATGGATAGTTAGTTAACAAACTAGGTGTTTGCATGTCAAAAGCCAATTTTAGATTGAAGCTATGTATCTAATTATTGTAATTAGGTGTCTAATTATTCTTTGCATGAGATCTATATAATAGACTCATGGGTTGTATTGTAAATTTTGCTAGAGAGTAAGAGAGCAAATATTAGCTCCTTTTGTGTGTGAAGAGAGCAAGGTGTGTTCCTCCTAGTGCCATAGTGCCAAGTATGGGTGTTGGTTTGGATAATTAGAAGGGTTCTTCATGTATGTGGGATCTTGGTCAGCAGGTGTACAAGGCCACATTTGGAGATCTACATGGTAAGTAAGATCATTGATCTACAGGTGTATGTGTGTGCGAGGTCTAGTTTTGTAGGTGTGCAAAACCAGGTTGATCTGTAGGTGGCAATAAGTTCAAGGTGATAGCAACACAATAAGGAGCAAGATCAGGTGAGATATACTTGGAGTACGGTGTGTACTTAGTTAGAGAGCAAAGAGGAAGGCAAGGTAGTTCCTTCCAAAGTAATATCATTTGAGTTGTAGGGTGTTACAAGTTCATGGGAGATCTACTTGGAGTGCATTGTGTACTCAGTTGAGTATGTTTGTATACTCAGTGTACTAGCAGTAGTGGATACTGACTGGTTGGAGGTAAACACCAACTCTGTGTTTGAGTTGTGTGTTGGGACCATAAGAGAGAGAGTGAGCTCTTGAAGGTGAATTACTGAACACTTGGTGTGGCAAACCTGTAAGGTGGAAGAGTGTGGCGTCTCTTTATTGTAATTCTTTTTTGGAAGAGTATTTATATAAGTTGTGTATTGTCTCTCATATTCTATGGTATTTTTAAATTCTAGTTGCATGTTTCTTCTGGTTAATTTCCACATATTAAGTTGCTTGTACATGGTAATAAATGGTGCTTCCATGGGTTCCCAATAGTTATTATCAGAGCTAAGGTTGTAGGGAGTAGGTTTGTGTTTGGTTACAGGTCACTCTCAGGGGTTTTTGATTGAGTGGGAGTATAGCAACAATAGAAAAAAGTACACTAAGAATGGAGGAATTGAAAAGCACAAATGGTCAATTATGGTGTTATGGAAAGAAAGAGTAGGTAAAGAAAGATTGTTGGTTGGTAGCAGATTAGCATGAAGGAACTGAAGAAGTAAATGTTGTAGGTGTTGTTGCATAGGATGCTCTAGGATGTTTCTTGGATAAAGTAGATTCTTGATTTATAGATTCTATTGCCTCTTTCCATGCAACCCCAATTAGAGGGGTTAGTGAGCCTTTTCATACTATTGGCAAAGGGGAAGTGTGGCTAAAATTATAGGCAGCCAACACATGGGATTTGAAGGAGGTCATGCAGGTCCAAGTCTTGAAGATGCAGCTAATTTCTTCAAGAAAGTTGGGTGATGAGAGATGCACAGGAACTCTCACAATAGATTCTTGGAATGTTACTAAGGATGCACTTGAATTAGCATGTGGTAAGAAAGCAGGTACTCTTTATCTACTTGCATTTATTATTGATTCCACTTCTATTGCACATGTGTGGCTTTGTAGGCTTGGTCACATAAGTGAGAAGGGAATGGATGTTCTTAAGACAGATGGTAAGAGATCAGCTTTGGAGAGCATAGACCAAGATTTTTGTGAGTAGTGGGATGCTACAAGAAAGGATTGTGTTTATTGCAGGAAAAGGAAGACTGATATATTTGATAAACTTAAGAACTAAAAAGCCTTGGTGTTCTTGGAGGAGATGATGGATAGAGATCAGTGGATGGGGCTGGATATCTCTGAGTAAGACAATTTGGACATGGTTTTGATTCAAAGTAAGCTCACAGGTAAAAAGTCATCACTCATAGGCATACACAGGTACTGACATCAGTCAATGGTAATCGACATCAAGCAGATAGGTACCGACATTGGTCATGTGCAAACCAGAGAAGTCGGTGGTGTTGGGGAAGAGGATACTAACGTCGGCAAGATAACTGGCATCGACGACCTGGACAGTTACATGGAACCAATGTCGGTAAGATGCAGACTATGTGGTGACCGAGGTCAGTCACTGAGATAAATTTTGGGTGGATAACAAGCTATCAAGGAGTCTCAAATGCCCATGGGGAGGACTGAAAGTGTAAGTAAGCCTCAAATTCTTTGTTCTTCTTCTTTATACTCATTGCTCACTGTAGAGTAGGAAGGATCTAGGAAACAGTGGGAGCATGGCATGAATAGGATGTAGAACCAAATAGGAGATTTGGTAGGGTTGCCACCCGGTATGAAAGCACTAAGACAAAATGTATACCTTATTTAAAGAATAGAGAGAATGGATGTGTGAGATGGAAGGTTAGGTCATATGGTCTTAAGAAAGCTGTAGGATAGTGGTATAGGTTTTGATAGGTGGATGACAAAGCAGGGCTTTAGTCAATGTTAGTGTAACCATTGTGTTTGTCTTACTAGGTGGATGATGATTGCAACATTATCCTATTACTGTATGTGGATGGTATACTAGTTATAGGTTCATACATATAGGGTTCTTTTGAGCTAAGGGTAAGGTTAGTTTAGTGGTTTGCCATGAAGGATTTGGGAGCAGTGAAATTCTTTGGCATGAGAGACATGGAAGATCATAGGTTGATTTTGTCTCCAGTGGGAGCTGATGTGAATCAGGTGTTGGCAAGGTTCAATACGCAAGATGCAAAACTAGAGCACACCAAGGGTTAGATAGTTCAGTGTTTGAAATCACATGAGGTCTGGGATAGACCTAAGTTTTCCCAAGCAGTGGGAGCTGTCAGAGAGTTAGGAGCCAATTCAGGGAAGTGGGTTCTCAGGTATTTGAGAGGGACTAGTAGCAGGTATACATGCTATGCATGGTTAAGACTTCACTACATGGGTTTGTAGGTTCGGATGTGGTAGATTACTTGGATGACAGGAGGTGCACCATAGGTTATGTGGCAGTTGGTCTTCAGGGTTGAGCTTGAAGAGGGATACAAGCTAGGAAACAAATTAGACGGTGTATAGGTATAGGTACAGTGTAGCTATTTATCTCCAAGTGGGAGATTGTTAGGTTGTGGAGCTAAAAGCTTCACTGATGTAGACATGGAGGAGGTTGCTGAGTTGCAAAGCAACTGATGTTAGTCTGATTAGCTAACATCGGTCATAGACAGTGAGAAGAGAAACTGACATCAGTTAGGGATTGGCCGGCATCGGTCACCTCCAAGTAGACAAGGACCGATGTCGGTTGCCTGTGTGGTTCTATAACTACTAGTTCACAGATATTTAGTTAACAACTAGGTGTTTTCATGTCAAAGGCCAATTTTAGATTGAAGCTATAGATCTAATTATTATAATTAGGTGTCTAATTATTGTTTACATGAGATCTATATAATAGACTCATGGGATATATTATAATTTGTGCTAGAGAGTAAGAGAGCAAATATTAGCTCCTTCTGTGTGTGAAGAGAGCAAGGTGTGTTCCTCCTAGTGCCACAATGCCAAGTATGGGTGCTAGTTTGGAGAATCAAAAGGGTTCTTCATGTATGTAGGATCTTGGTTAGCAGGTGTGCAAGGCCATGTTTGGAGATCTACATGGTAAGTAAGATCATTGATCTGTAGGTGTATGTGTGTGCGAGGTCTACATTTGCAGGTGTGCAGAACCAGGTTGATCTGTAGGTGGTAGTAGGATGAAGGTGATAGCAACACAATAGGGAGCAAGATCAGGTGGGATCTACTTAGAGTATGGTGTGTACTCAGTTGGAGAGCAAAGAGGAAGGCAAGGTAGTTCCTTCCAAAGTAAGATCATTTGAGTTGCAGGGTGTTATAAGTTCATGGGAGATCTACTTGGAGTGCGTTCTGTACTTGATTGAGTATATTTGTATACTCGGTGTACTGGCAGTAGTGGATATTGACTGGTTGGAGGTGAACACCAACTCTATGTTTGAGTTGTGTGTTGGGACCGTAAGAGAGAGAGTGAGCTCTTGAAGGTAAATTACTGAACACTTGGTGTGGTGAACTTGTAAGGTGGAAGAGTGTGGCATCTCTTTGTTGTGATTCTTTTTTGGAAGAGTATTAATACAAGTTGTGTATTGTCTTTCATATTCTGTTATTTTTGAATTCTAGTTACTTGTTGCTTCTGGTTAATTTCTGCATATTAAGTTGCTTGTACATGGTAATCAATGGTGCTTCCGTGGGTTCCTAACACTTACCCCTATATTGGACATAGCTAAGTGTTTTATAAATAGTTTTTTGTTTCATATTCATACATATAAGTATTAAATGGATTCTAATACTTTGCCTGGTCAGTTTGTTATGTGATTAATATTTTATTTAAATATTAATTATATGATATTGATAATTTTAAATTTAGATCATATTATGTTGTTACATGATTAGATTATTGTCATATTTTTAAAATATGAACATAGAAATAATTCAATAGCTGCATTAAATAAGGAAAATATAGAAAGATTAAATTTTTTAAATGATGTTTGGTAAATATCATTGTTTTGATTAGATTATCATTGGGTATGATAGTATACATAGGGGGTTTTAAACTCTATGTTGTTACAAATAGTTTTTTAAACCAACCATTACTAGGTAAGAGCTTTGAATTATTGAATAATATATTGGGTTAGATTTTATACCTATCTAGGGCTTGAATTCGTATATACCTAACCTAAAAAAATTTATAATGAGGTTATAGGGATTTTACCATTTTTGACTATTTAAGAAAATAGATTCATACATGGGTGTGTGTTTATATACATACATACATACATACATATATATAAATACATATACATACACACATACATACATACATACAAACACACACATATATATAAATACATATACATACACACATACATACATACATATATGTATATATATATATATATGTATATATATATATGTGTGTGTGTGTGTGTGTATATATATATATATACACACACACACACATATATATATACATATATATATATATATATATGTATGTATGTATGTATGTGTGTGTGTATGTATGTATGTATGTATGTATATGTATTTATATATATATATATGTATGTATGTATGTATATATATATATATATACACACATATTTATATATGTGTGTATGTGTGTGTGTGTGTGTGTGTGTATATATATATATATGTATGTATGTATGTATGTATCTATATATATATATATATATATATATGTATCTATATCTATCTATGTATGTATGTATATGTATGTATACTAACGACATAAATGGCCTATAAAAAGGTCATTTAAATCTTAAGAATACATACATATGATGGGGTATAAACCACTAGGGGGTGAATCAGTGGTAAACCAATTAAAACTTTTCTCCAAAACCTCTTAAGCAGTACAAGCAAACTCAAAGCAAGATGTAACAATGAACAATAATACATGAAATGATTACACCAAAATTATATGGGAAACCCTCAAGGGGAATAAAACCCACCCTAAAGCCTACAAATCAATGGGTTACTATCTGAGAAAATAATAGGACTTTAGTGAGACACCTATCTCACACGAAACACCTATTCCTAGATTGGTCAAGTCCTTATGACCAAGGTGAATGAGCACCCACTCAAGAACATTAAAAAAGAGAAATTTTTTGAATACTTATTTTCTTTAACATATAATTAATATCTATAAAAAAACACCCTTCTTCAATTCTACAAATTCACACAAGCCAATAACATCAAGCTATCTCACCAACACAAGCAATAACCCCTTCTCAAGCCCTTCACTCACACTTGCAAATAATCAATCATAAATCTCACAAATATGTTAAATAGAATCATGAAAATATATTGAGTATAATTACACCCTTCTTAACTTAAACCCTTAAGAACTCTGGTCTCTAAGACCCTCAACAACCTTCACATAAGGGCTTTAAAAATATCTTCATAAATACTTGCTTGTCTAGCTTGATTCACACTAAAATAGGGCATAAAACATCTTGTATATATACCATTATAAATTATGGTTTTATATATCACTTTATGAAATTTTATGAAGAATCACTTGTGTCTCCCAAGGTTCACCATGAACATATACAAAAGCTTTCTAGTCCATACCATGAGCTCATGTCACAAACACCTTAAAAACGAAGCATAAATCCACTTGTGTGACCATGTTTAACTAAAAGGAGTTTAGTAAAAAAATAACATATTTTAAAAATTACTTCAAAGAGCCCTCAACACTCTCAAATCCTCAATAACACTTCATTTTACAAACTACCCTACAAACAACCTCAATCATTCAAACCAGGTTCCTTTTGCTAGCAAAAAACATCATGGTCAACTATGAGTCAACCATTAACTCATATAAAAGTGACTAGGTACAATAAAAATTATATTTATAGAGGTCATACATCCCCTACATCACCTCCAATATTTAGACCCATCCTTACTGATTAGGCCTTCCAATTCCACTTCTCACTCTAACTAGTTTTTCTCACTCATGGCACCCTTTCCTTCATATCGACTAGGAAACTTTGAGGACTTAGATATTTAAAATAGAGAAATTAATATTATTAAAAAATTTCATGGATATTTTAATCAAGATATAATCTTCATCACACACCAATTTTTTTCCCCTAGCCATTTTTACAAGTTTCTCTCAAAATCAAAATCATTGTTAAGAAACACTTTTCTATGGGACCCAAAAATAGTCAAGACTAACCAAGACCATAATAAAAATCCTATAGGAGTCATATACAACCTAAAAACATAATTATATCCATCCACCACCTTTTTAAGCATTAAAAATAAATATATTCAACATTGGGTCTAAGACTAGGGTTTTTACACATAACACCCTACTTACCTTCTTAGCAATCATTCATAAAGAATAAGCCCTTAATACATGAAATAATGCTTGGAAAACCTTCTCAAAAACCTTCCCCAACATATAAAAAATAATAATCTCCCCATGAAAAGTCTATATTATCTTAAGAACATGAGAACTTTCCTTTTAAGCTCAAAATGCACCATTCAAGCACCCTTTAAAGCACATGAACGCATTTTTGAATTTATATCTCATCTTCTAACCTCTAACTTGGTAAATATAATTTATCACACATATATGATCATATATCATGTAGATATAGGGACAAACACCTTTAAATCACTCATTGACCCTTCACAAGCCCTCACAAGCCCATCTAGACCAAGTAGGCCAATGGCCACACTATCTTACAAACCTCTTGCCACTTCATGAAAAAAAAATATATGACCTCTTATAATCATATACATTTCAAACATGCATATGAAAAAAAGAATGAGCTCATTACCATGGCATAAAAAACAAATTACTCAAGATCCCTTAGGCAACTATACTAGGTCAAGCCTACAAGGCACAAATTGATCTACATACATCATGAAGACCATATGAAGTAAAATCTTGATCATAAAACACATCAAGAAAATGTCACATAAAATCACAACAAGCTACAATTTATCATTCACCTAGGACACCCATGATCACTCATGCAAGCATCACATTACTCCAAGCACACTAGGCCATCATGTTCCATCACTTTAACCTGCTAGACCAATTTGTCATTGATAATACCTATTATACATTAATGAAAACACTTAACATAAATATCCCAATAATATCCCTCTTTTTAATGATGACAACACACCAAAAAATTTCTCCCCCTTTTCTAAAATGATAAAGTGGACACTCTTCAACACTAGGCACCATAGAAATCAAACAAGTGAGCTATAAGAAACTCATAAAAACATGATCACATACAAAAAATTCTTTGAAAATAAACCATTCAAACCTCAAATAGGAACAACTTGCCCTTGGAAAGTGCACTTACTCAAAAAATACTCTTGAACCATCAAAATCCTTAGACTTATCAATGAATGTAAGGCACCATAGCTCCCCTTAGGACCCTAATCCAAATTGAAGACTCCAAATTAGTTTTCAAAACCAATACACACTTGAAGGATCTCCAAGAACAACAACCACTAATTCAAACATCAACATGAGCACCTCAGTATCATACAAACTCACTTACCTTGCTCTCAAGACACCCTACAGACCACCAAAGACACTCCAAGCACAACACCACACCTATAACACATTTAGAATAGGCCAAAATGCTCATATGGAACCAAAAATGTCATATTCCTTTGGAAAATTTCTTCAACAATCTTCATTTTCTTTACTAGGTCTATTTCGATCCCTTATAGCCCTATCTGGCCATTGCAAACCTCATAAATATCTACCCTAATCATTTCAAGCCATGAAAATTCATATTTGAAGACTAATTTGATGCCCCCTTAGACATGCCAAAATTGAGCCTCCAATCATCCTCCTTAGTATACTTCCTTCCTTAGCCTACTAGCTAATTAAGCCTCCTAGTGAGCTAAAACTTGAATAAAATGAAATATACTCACTTAAAAACCACTATAAAAATTGATTTAGCTACCCATTTGACCCATTCAACTGATTTTAAATCTTCGAGCCTTTAACTCTGAGATTTTACCACTTTCTAAACATGGCCAAATGACTAGGGCTTCAAAGCAAACACTTGGTAAAAAGTCAACCTATGGGTAATGCTGATACTTGATTTGGATACCACACCTAGAGACCAAAAAAAATAACTTCATGCCAAATTTAAATCCTTCACACATTTGGGAACATTTACTTCCTATAAGCCCCCAAACACATGCTCTTGAGAAGAAGAACTAGAGACCACTCAAAAAGCTCCACCTGGCACAAAATAATTGATCAACCTATGAAACCACCTAAATCATGTATAAATCACATGTAAAAACATTCCTAATCATAAAACACTTCATGAAACATCTCTGATCTTAAAATGACCTTTGAAACCAAGCATTCTATGTATATAGACCAAAACCTATAATAGGTACCTTGACCAAATGGTCAAAATCACATCTAAGTACTTCATCAACATCTACAAGCCATCTTCCCTCCTTTTCCATATAAAAAAACTTTAATCACCTATTATCAAGTTTCAAATCACTTAAGAACACTATATGAGTAACTTTGGCACTTTCTAGGCAGTCAACACTACAAAAAAATGGTCAACTTAGACTTGTGACCATAAAAACTCACATCTAAGCAAATCAAAGACTCAAACCACCTGGGAATGAATCATGAAAATATTCCACAAGTCCTCACACAAATCACTTCTTCCTTATCCTTCATATCACCATTCAACCAAGGCATCAAAAATTGATCACAATGCACTTTAGGACCAAAAGACTTGAACATACTTTTTAAATAATCAACTAACCTCAACAACTAAATCAACTCTTCCGACTAATTGATTCACCTCTCTGAATGAATCATCATTGGTTCAAGAAAGAAGGAATGACCTCTATATAGGATCTTATATATTCAAATGTAGATTTAGGCAATGGTTTAGTCATTATGTCTACAAGTTGTTCCTTAGAAGGTACATATTCTAATTTGACAACTTGATCACTAACCTGCTCCTTTAGAAAATGATACTTGATAGGGATATGATTAGTCTTGGAATGCATCACTTAGTTATTTGAAATGTTTATTTCACTATTATTGTCACATATAATAGGATAAGGACCACTTTGACTTACCTTATAATCTTCTAAGGTCTACTTCATCTAGATGACTTGAGTACAACAAGAAGTTGTAGTAATGTATTTAGCCTTTATAGTAGACAAAGATATTAAATATTTCTTCTTACTCAACCAAGATACCAAGGATTCACCTATGAAGAACACTCCTCCACTAGTTCTCTACCTATCATCAACACATCCTACCCAGTCAACATCTATATAGGATCTTAGCTTGAATTCTTTACTCTTAAGATGCCACAAACCATAGTTGATGGTGCCTTTGAGATACCTTAGGATTCTCTTAATAGCATTCAAGTGAGATTCTCTAGGATCTGCTTGATATCTTCCAACTACACTTATTACTTGCATAATATTAGGTCTAGAAGTATTAAAATATAATAGGCTCCCTACCATGGATATATACAAGGATTGATCAACTTTAGGAGACTCATCACACTTACTCAACTTGCATCTAGTTTCCATGGGATTAATCATGGGTTTGATATCCAACATATTGAATTTTTCAAGCATCTCCTTAATGTATTTGGCTTGAGAGATAAATATCGATTTGTCTAGTTTATTTATCTACATTCCTAGAAAGAATGAGAGTTATCCCAACATAGACATCTCAAATTCAATATTGATTACATATGTAAATTCCTTACTCATCTTATCATTTACTGAACCAAAGATTATGTCATCCATATAAACCAAAATTAGAAATTAATGTTTTCCTTCTAACTTGATGTAAATATTTCTATCTACCACTCATCTTCTAAAACCTTGACTTAAGAGATACTTATCTAATCTATCATATCAAACTCTAGGATCTTTTTTAAGGCCATAGAGCCTTCTTTAATCTACAAAAAAAAATTGATTATATTTTACAACATAACCCTCAGGAAGCTCCATAAAAACTTCTAATTTTCCATTAAAATGCATATTTAACATCCATTTGGTATACCTTGAAGTTTTTAGAACTAGCATAGGCCAAAAACAATCTGATAGATTCCATTCTAGCTACAAGAGTAAAATTTTCATCAAAGTCAATGCCTTCTACTTAAGCATAGCCTTTACATAAAAACCTAGCCTTTTTTCTTACCACTTCACCTTTCTCATTCAACATATTCTTATATACCCACTTAGTTCCAATTACATTCTTTCCCTTAGGCCTAGGAACTATATTCCAAGTGTCATTTCTTTTAATTTGATCAAGTTCTTCATCCATAATATAACACTGTTCCTTTTCCTTACTCGCTTCAATGAACGTTTTTGGTTGATGGATAGACAGAAAGGCTAAATCATCTTGATCTTGATTGGGAAACAATCTACCCTTAGTATATATAATATAATTCACATCATAAATGACTTGAGAAGCTGGATGATATACCTGAGTTCTTCTTGAAGGAACTTTAGTATCAAGTTTGGTATCTTCTTCATAATTTTCATCTAATAGATAGATTGGTTTTTATTTGCAGTAAGACTAGTAGTTAAATCACATGAATTCAAACCAAACTTATTAGTAAGAACACTTTCATCAACTCTCACATTAGAACTTTCATCAAATTTTTGAAGTCTTTTGTTGAAACATCTATAGACAAAACTAATAAAAGAGTACCCAAGAAAGATACCTTCATCAAATCTAGAATTAAACTTTCCTAGATTTTCTTCATCCCTTTTGATGTAACACTTACTTCTAAACACTCTAAAGTACTTGAAATTTGTATCTCTATTTTTCCATAGTTCATAAGGGGTCTTGTATTTATTCACTTTAATTTGACATCTATTAAGAATGTAGACTAAAGTACTTGTAGCCTCTTCCCAGAAATAATTAGACTACTTGGCATCTTGCAGTAAAGTTTTAGACATCTCTTGAATAGTTATATTCTTTATTTCAACCACTCCATTTTTTTTTGGAGTCCCATTAGTTGAATATTCTCTTCTTATTCCATGAGTATCATAGAACTAATCAAACTCATTAGACTAGAATTCTCCTCCTCTATTTGATCTAACACAATTGATCTTTGATCCCTTCTCATTCTTAACAAGGGCTTTAAAAGCTTTGAACGTGGTAAAATATTTTTATTTTTCTTATAATAAATATATCCAAGTCATTCTTTTGAATTCATTAATCAATAACATGAGATAGTAATTACCTTGTAGACTATGAGTTCTCATAAGACCACATAAGTTAGTGTGGATTAACTCCAATGATTTAGTAGTAGAAAACTCTTTTGTCTTGTATCTTCTCTTTAATTATTTACCATGGAGACAAAACTTACACAAATATTGAGAAACCTTATAAATCTTGGGCATATGTATTAAAATCCCCTTTGAACTAATCCTTATCATATTATTGAAGTTTATGTGACCAAGTCTTCTATGCCATAGCTAGCTTTCTTCTACTTGACTCATCAAACACTTTTCTTTTTTGGATTCATGATATACATACATATTGTTTTCTAACTTGTGAATCTTAGAAAGGAGTATGCCATATTTTCCTTTTATAATTTTGTAGACATCATTATATAATGTCACAACATTACCTTGTTCACACATCTAACTAACACTGAGAAGATTATTATTTAACCCTTCAACATACAAAACATTTTCAATCTTTGGATTTTTGTTATCTAAACTCAAAGTTACCTTACCTCTTATAGTAGCAGAGTTTTTGTTACTAAACCTAATAGTACCAGGGTTTTATTTCTTAATATTAATGAATTTTCTCTTATCTCCTATCATGTGACTAGAACAACCACTGTCTATGTACCATTTCTTGTCCCCATTTTCTTCTAAATGTAATGCAACTTGGACAAACATGGAATCTTCATTATGAACAAGAATGTACCTAAATACTTTTAAGATATTAAGACTAAAAAAAGGGGACCTAATTTGATACCAATTTATGGGGTACAATCCACTAAGAGGGGGGGTGAATTAGTGGTAAACCAGTTAAAACTTTTCTTCAAAACCTCTTAAGTAGTATAAAAAACTCAAAGCAATATGTAATATTGAAAAATAATACATGTAATGATTAAACTAGAATTATATGGGAAACCCTAAAGGGGAATAAAACCCACCCTAAAGCCTAAAAATAAATGGAATACTATCCTATTAAGATGGAGGAAACACTAGGCCTTTAGTGAGACACCTATCTCACACAGAACACCTACTCCTAGATTGGTCAAGTCCTTCTGACCAAGGTGAATGAGCACCCACTCAAGTACCTTAACAAAGAGAACAATTTTGAATATTTATTTTATTCAACCTATAATTAATATCCCTAAAAAAACACCCTTATTCAATTCTAAATATTCACACAAGACACCAACATGAAGCTATCTCACCAACACAAGCAATAACCCCTTCTCAAGCCCTTCACTCACACTTGCAAATATTCACTCATAAATGTCACAAATATGTTAAATAGAATCATAAATATATGATGAGTACAATTAAACCCTTCTCAAATCAAACCCTTAATAAATTTAGTCTCTAAGACCCTTAACAACCTTTGCTTAAGGTCTTCAAACATATTTTCATAAACACTTACTTATCTAACTTGATTCACACTAAAAAATGGCATAAAACATATTGTATATATAAAATTATCAATTATGATTTTCCATATCACTTTATAAAATTTTATGAAGAATCACTTGTGTATCCCACGGTCATTACTGAACCTCTGCAAAAACATTCTAGTCCATAGCATGAGCTCATGTCACAAACACCTCATAAACGAAGAATAAATCCACTTGTTGACCATGTTTGACTAAAATGGATTTATTAAAACCTTAAATATATTTTAAAAAGTTATTAAAGGATTCATAAACACTCTCCAATACTCAGTAACACTTGATCTGACCAACTTCCCTACAACCAACCTCAATCATTCAAACCAGGTTCTTTTTGCTAGCAAAAAACATCATAGTCAACTATGAGTCAACCATTAACTCATCTCAAAGTGAATAGGTACAATAAAAATTTTATGGATAGAGGTAATACATCACCTAAATCACATATAAGAGCTTATACCTATCCCTACTCACTAATTAGGCCTTCTAATTCCACTTTTTAGTTTGACTAGTTTTTCTCACTCATGGCACCCTTTCCTTCATATCGACTAGGAAACTTTGAGGACTTATATATTTTACATAGATAAATTAATATTATTTAAAATTTACATGAAATTTTTTAAAAATATATAATATTCATCACACACCTATTTTTTCCCTTGGTCATTCTTACAAATTTCTCTCAAAATCAAAATCACTGTTAAGAAGCACTTTTCTGTAGGACCCAAAAATAGTCAAGACTAAAAAATACCATCCTCAAAAGACTATATGAGTCATATACAACCTAAATACATAATTATATCCATACACCACCTTATTAACCATCAATAAGAAATATATTCAACATCAGATCTAAGACTATGGTTTTTACACATAAAAACCTGCTTACCTTCTTAGCAATCATTCATAAATAATAAGCACTTAATCCATGAAATAATGATTTTAAAAACTTATTATTAACCTTACCCAACATCTCAAAAAGGATTATATCTCCATGTAAATTCTACATGATCTTAATAATGTGAGAACTTTCCTCTCAGGCTTAAAATGCACCATCCGAGCACCCTTTGAAGCATATGAAGGCATTTATGACTTTCTCATACTCTTACCTCTGACTTGGTAAAAATAATTTATCAAACCTATCTGATCATATCTCATGTATATATATGGTCAAACACATTTAAATCAGTAATTGACCCTTCATGAAGCCTCACAAGTCCATCTAGGCCAACTAAGCTAATGGCCAAACTATCTTGCAAACCTCTTACCACCTCATACAAACCATCTGTTTGACATATAAACATCCTATAAATGTCAAAAATTCTTATTCAAATCATACTAAGCTCCTTACCATGGCATACAATCCAAAGTACTCAAGATCCCTTAGGCAACCATACAAGATCAAACCTACAAGGCATAAATTGACCTGCATACATCATGAAAACCATATGAAGTCAATCATTGAGCATAAAAAACATCAATAACATGGCACATAACATCATACCAAGCTCCAATCCATCATACATCATTCACCTAGGACACACATGCTCACTCATGCAAGCATCACACTTCTCCAAGCACACTAGGCCATCATGTTCCATCACTCTGACTTGATAGACCACTTTATCATTACTAATGCCTATTAGACATAAATGAAAACACATACCATCAATATACCAAAAACATACATAAAAACACACAAAGGTTATGGATATTCAAATATATTAGTGTGTGTGTAATTCTTTAGAACCGATTTAAGGATTTATGTGTTATGGGGAAAAATACTTAGTCTCTATTGCTTAAAGAATGTAGCATGCATTTATAAAATTTTATTAAATTTGGTTAAGTATTCTTGCTTAAACCATAAAAAATATAAGGCATAAATCTATTAAAGATGGTTTTAGTTTATCTTGATAAGGTATGGTTGAATAAGAATGCATATATATGATGGTATATACACACACACACACACACACACACACACACACACACACACACACACACACACACACACACACACACACACACACACACACACACACACACACACACACACACACACACACACACACACACACACACACAACACACACACACACACACACACACACACACACACACACACACACACACACACACACACACACACACACACACACACACACACACACACACACACACACACACACACACATCAGGAAATTATAAGTTTTAGGCTAAATATGAAACTATGTATGCTTAGATATAAAAATATATATTATAAAAGAGTCTATTTCCAATTCAATGTAAAATGTATAAATGCTAATGATGAGTTTAATAGTTGAGTATATATCTTGTTTTGTTAATATAGCAAATTATATATATTATATGAATACACTCATATTGGTTTTTATTGTGAATGATACCCTTATACAAACTATGGTAGGGCTGTGTATTAGATTAAATATTATTATGTATGAGGAATTTAAATGGTTAAGGATAGGGTTATCTTCTCACATTATCTTCAATATTTTAGACTTGATGGAAGTTTTTAATACAAAGGACTGAGTTATATAGTTAATTGTGTGTTTTAATAATTTGATTAAGTGAGAATTGATTTAACCATAGTTTTCAAATAAATTCAATTGGATGAGTCTTAATGTGTATTAGTATACATTTATTTACAAAACATAAAATGCTATGTAAAATGACATAGTACTTAGTCAAGTATTTTAATTGAGTTGCTATTTATTAAGAAGAATAAATGGTAACAATTAAAGGATTAACTGGTTATACATGATAATGTATTGAGGACATAGTCTTGATCAAATAGAGTATAGCATATAATATAAATATTTATTTTGGTTTTTGATTTAATTAATTTACATGTAGTTGAGCATATGGTTAATACATACATACATATGGGATACATTTAAATAGTTGACTTAGTCAAATATACATATGTATCATATATATATATATGATACATATGTATATTTGACTAAGTCAACTATTTAAATGTATCCCATATGTATGTATATATATATGATACATATGTATATTTGACTAAGTCAACTATTTAAATGTATCCCATATGTATGTATGTATTAACCATATGCTCAACTACATGTAAATTAATTAAATAAACATAGTTGACTAATAACCTTATATGATTAGAAATATATATATATATATATATATATATATATATATATATATATATATTTCTAATCATATAAGGTTATTAGTCAGGTATGTTTATTTAATTAATTTACATGTAGTTGAGCATATGGTTAATACATACATACATATGGGATACATTTAAATAGTTGACTTAGTCAAATATATATATATATGGGTGTATTTTGCATTTTTGGCTGATTTTTTAGTGTGTTTGACTATTTTGGGACATATTTAAATATGAGGCATTTGAAATTCAATGATAGTCATTTTAATGTTGTGTATGAAAATAACTTTATTATTGTACTTTTCATATGTGGTTTTAAGTTGTGTATTAATGTTTTAGATTAAGGTAAAAACAAGTTTTGAAGGGACCCCAAAACCCTGAAACAAAGGAAGAAAGATATAACAATAACGAATCACAGGAAAAACAAACCTATCACCTGTTGTAGAGCAGCATCAAAAACAGGTTTTACAGGGACCTAAAACCATAAAACAAGAAAGTAAGAAGAAAGACCCCAAGTTTTACAGAGACCTGGAAACTCAAATACGTTAAGAAAACAAAGGTCCAGATTATGGAACCAGTTAAAACATTCAACAAAAAGGACCAAAACAAAAATAACAAAAAGACCGTATTCTTCTAATTCCAGGATCATCTTTGCCACCTCCTTTCCAATCACAGCAGTGTCCTGTGTTGTGTATTAATGTTATTAGATGAAGGGAATAACATTTATAGTTGTTTATTATACTTATATAACTTGATGCCTTGACTTTTTTCTTGGATGGTATGTTACTTATGTGGGCTATTTATGAATCTATTTATTATTCTATGATAAATTAGACAATTTTAGATTCAGTATATTACATTTAATGGACTAAATGTATGTTTATAATATTTATGTACTTATTATATTTAAAATATGCTAATAGGGAATATTTTGTTTGAATTTATTAGTTTTTATATTATTATATAATTAACCAAATCTCACATTTATGACCCTAAATAAGTAGTGTGATGGATTTCACTAGCTTAATTAGTGATATCAATGCAAGATGAGGTGTAATATAATTGAGTGGTGTGCATGAAATTAATTGATCTTAGTGATTAATAACTATTTTTAAAAAAAAATTGATAGTTAAACATTGTCATTTCATGGGTTTTATATAGTTTACATGTTTGTATTATATCATGTTAGAACATATTTATTTATGGTATACATCATGTATTAGTTATCTTACAACACACAGGTTCTAGTTTGTCACTCTGTATTTCCACACTATAATTATCTACCCATCCATGAAAGGAGGTCCATTACATTATTAGGATATAGTGTGGGGGATCAATGGTTTATGGTTGGTGTGAAAAATCACTCAGTTGATGATATCCCTCCCTACAATAATACTATACTAGAGACTACACTTGAGATTACCGATGGATAGTTGAGTTCATTGAGACTCATGCTCCATGGATCTTTGTATGATTGTATTTTTATTATTGAGACATTATTATTACTAAAATTGTACCATTTATTCATTTATATAATTTTAATAGTGGCTATAATTTTGTATCAGTTGTGGATGAAATTATAATATTACTATTATGAAATAAATGTAGTCCTTATCATTTATTCATCATTGCTCATCTTTTGATATATCATTATCATGGTGATCATTAGATAAATGGATTAACTATAAACATTTTGGGGTTAACTTAATATAATAGATCTAGTTAAAGATCACTTTGTTATTTTTCATTGTGGTGAAATCTATTAGATAAATATGTGTAATTAATTTTAATTTTTTCTACTCTATTTTGGTAAAACCTAATGGGGTTGTTAAATTATGGTATCAAAGTGAAGGATCAAAATATAGGACTTAATGTGTCCTCTAATGAAAAATTATTCTCTTGTTAAGTAGGAATAATAATGGTGCATGCTAGACTAAGAGGTGATGCTAATTTTAATACCAAACCCCCTATTGATCTAAATCAATTTGTCACTATGCAAGATGCAAAGTTGGATCAGGTCCTCACAACCATGTAAGAGACTAGAGACCAAATCATGGCCATAGAATAAGAAGTGCATGGGAATGTAGAGGAGAATGATTAGAAGGAACCTAAGGATCATCCTATTGAGTAGGAACATCCTCAAGAGCAGATGCATGAGGAAGTGCCATGAGATGTGAGAGATTGAGTAGCTATAGAATTGGCATGTGACATGAAAAAAAGTGAATCCAACAAGGTTCAATCGAACTATATTAGGAGATGGAGTTGAAGCATGGTTGATAGAGATGGAGAAATATTTGGATATTCAAAATTACTCTAAGGTCACTAAAGTAGTTTGAGAGTATATCAACTTGCTATAAAAGTAACAACTTGGTAAGAAAACAAGAAGCTTGAGATTAACCTAAAATCTACCACCATGATCACCACTTGGGAAAAATTTGTGACATTGTTTAGATCATGATGGATTCCACAACTGTATTTCAACCAAAATCTTACATATTTACAAAATCTTAAGGAGACCTAACAATAAATGGATAATGGGAGAAGTTCACCAAGCTTCTAAAGTATATACCTCAATATTAGGTAGATGAGAGGTTTAAAATCAAGAAATTAATTATGGGATTAAAACCCCAAATTGGTTGTGAATTAGATGTGAATGGACCATCTATCATGGATCAAGTTTCCAAGAAGTTAGTCAAGCAAGAAAAAAAATTGAAATATCTTTCCCAAGTTAGAGATAAGTTCAAGAAGAAGTTTGGAAGTTCTAAACCAACTTTAAAAAAGAATTATAAATAGAGAAGTCGATTCTCCAAGAGCCAGTTCAAGAACCAAAATTCCATGTTTAGTAGTGGTTTAAGGAACAAAAAACCTATTAATAGTTTCAAGAGAGGTTTCAAGGGAAACCAATAGTTTGATAGGAAATGACCACCTAGAGGTTTCTTCATTTGTGTAGATGACCATTATGATCAAGAGTGTACTCAAGAAAAGTTGAATAACAAGGGTTTTACTTCTTAACATGGAACATTTTAGTAGTATATTCATGCATCTATTGACAATCATTAGGATGAGTATAAAACTTCACCCATATAACTACCAAGTATTTTGTTTGATCATTTAGTTTCTATTTTGATTAACATGGGGGCTACATAATGTTTCATTACTCCTATAATTCTTAGTAAATTTTTTATAAAATCTAGAGTTATAGAAAATGCATGGTTAGTATAGTATGAGAATGAGTCAAAGGTCAAATTTTACAATTGTTTAGTCAAAGCTAAGATTAGGTTGCCTAAATTCACTATAGTAGTGGATCTATATGCTACACCATTAGGGTCATATGATGTGATTGAAGGAGTCAATTACATTATGAGTAATAAAGATAAGTTTGACTACTATCTAAAGAAAGTTGAGTGTCAAGATGATTTTTAAAATTAGACACAACTTTAGGATGAGAAAAAGGAATTAAAGGTAGATTTATGCAATTCAACTCAAGAAAGTTCAAAGGAAGGGATGTCAAGCATTTATCATTAAGATAAATGAGATGTAAGAATCTAAGGAACCATCCATTGAGGATTATCCTTTTATAATGAACTTTAGGATGTGTTTTCAGAAGAATTACCTAGATTTCCACCCAAACATGATTTTGATTTCTCAATTAATATCATACCTAGATCAAAATCATAGTCTAAGGTACCATATAACATGATAACTACCGAATTGGTTTAGTTGAATGCTCAACTACAAAATTATTATCAAAAGGGCTTATTTGACCAAGTGTGTCACCATGGGTTACACTAGTGGTATTCATTAAGAAGGATGGTACTCTTCACCTATGCATTAATTATAGGATGTTGAATAAGGCAACAATCAAGAATAGATATTTTCTAACTTATATTTATGATCTATTTGATGAGATGAAAGGGTAAATAGTATTTTATAAGATTGATCTTAGAGTAGGGTATCATCAACTGAGAATTCATGATGAGGATATTTTGAAAACAATGTTCAAAACTTGATATGGGCATTATGAGTTCACAATGTTACCTTTTTGTTTGAAAAATAATGTTACAACATATATGAATCTCATGAATAGTGTGTTATGAGATTATCTAGATTTTTTTATGTTGGTATTTCTAGATGACATCCTCATATATTCCAAGGATGAGGAAGAACATTTATAGTATTTAGAACTAATTTTTCAACATCTATAAAAGCATAAGTTATACATCAATTTATCTAAGTTTGCATTTTTATAAAAGAACATGCAATATCTGGAACATATTATCTCCATAGATGGAATTTTAGTGGATCCAATGAAGATAAGAGCCTTAATGGAATGGCCAGTGCCTAAGAATGTGCATGAGGTAAGGAGTTTTATGGGATTAATAGGCTATTATAGTAAATTTATTCCAAATTTCTCTAAGATAGGTAATTCAATTACCTCTATTCAGTAGAAGAATTAGAGTTTTATTTGGTTAGACAAGTGTGAGAGAGCCTTTTAGGATCTAAAAAGAAGGCTTACTTCAGCAACAGTACTAAGAGTTCTTGATCCTAATAGTCAATTCTTAGTGATAATAGATTCATCTAAAGATGGAATTAGAGGATTTCTTATGCAATATGGTTTATTTGTAGCTTATGCATCTAGGAAATTGAAACCATATGAGGTGAATTATGCCCCTCATGATCTAGAATTTTCTAAAATTTTCCATGCCTTATAAGTTTGAAGGCATTATATATTGGGGAAATTATTTGAGCTCAATACTGATAACTTGGGACTCAAGTACATCTTCACCCAACCAAAATGGAATGCTCATTAGAGATGATGGTTAAAATTATTATCTAATTATGATTTTGATATTAATTATATAAAAGGTAAGGAGAATAGAGTTGTTGATGCTCTAAGCTGTAGAAGGTACATAATAACCATGGACACTATTAGGATTACTTTTTGAGATCAAATAATTAGATTCTTGATAGGATATGTATTCTATGATTATGTAAAGAAAGTATTGTCAAAAAATGATCAAAATACTAGGTATAAAGGATTCAAGATAGGGAGTGATGGTCTTTTGAGGTATAATGGTAGGATGTATGTTCTTGATAGAGAGACTCTAAGGAGCACAGTGATAAAGAAATTACACAATGCCCCATATTTAGGACATTTAGGTGTAATCAAGGTCATGGCCGAGTTAAGACCACTTTATTTATAGAAAGGGATCAATAACGATGTAGTGTATTTTTTATCTCATTACATGGAATGCCAGTGTGTGAAAGTTGAACATGTGCATCCAATAGGATTGTTGTATCCACATGATATACTTGAGTAGAAGTGGTAGGTAATTATCATGAGATTTATCCAAAGTTTTCCATTATCATGGAACTAACATGATATGATTTTGGTTTTAGTTTAAAAACTAACCAAGGTATCCCACTTCATACCATATAACTTGACATATGATGCACCTATGCTTGCAAAGAGATTTGTGAAAGAGGTGTACTGATTGCATAGATTTTTAGAAAAAAATCATTTAAAACCAAGATCTGAGAATGATTTCCATATTTTGATTAACTCTAAATTTAGCTTAGGATATGTAGTTGAATTTTAACACTACTTATCAACCAAAAATTGATGGATAGATAGAGAGAGTTAACCAGGTTTTGGAAGATCTCCTTTGTATGTATTACATGGATAAATAATATAAGTGGGAGGAGTACCTTCTATTAGTTGAGTTTGATTACAATAAATCATACCAATCTATATTGAATATGGATCCATTTGAGGGACTATATAAAAGGAGGTGTCACCAATCAGCTGGGATAGGTTAGAGGAAAGAGTAGTCTTTAGACCACATATGCTTGTGGAAATGAAAGAGAAAGTCAGGGCAATCAGGTAATAATTAGTTGAGGAAAATAATATATATAAAAGTTATGATGATTTGAAGAGAATAGCAAGGTAGTTTTTTGTAGGTGATAAAGTGTTTCTAAGGGTTAAGCCTCAAAAAATATTGATTAGGTTTTAGAGTTTAACTAAACTTTCACCAAGATATGTGAGACTTTTTGAGGTTTTAGAAGTGGTCAACCCTACAGTGTATGGGATTACATTGCCACTAGCTCTAGCTCTTTTACATAATGTCTTCCATATGTTTTATCTTAAAGATTATGTTGTTCATCCTTCACATGTGTTGGATGGGAATTATTTATAGTTTTTGGATCTTGGGGTGGTCATGGTAGAACCAATCAAAATAATTGACACTTG